>JAOXYD010236873.1:0-17456 GCA_028565735.1 Pinacopodium congolense | reverse complement strand
CTCGTACCGGTACCAGTACTAGATTTGTCTTTAAAATGATACCGTATCGGTACCGGCCAATACCGATATCGCTTCGAATAATTTTTTTAAATTATAAATTAATTCTTAAATTTTATAAAATTTGTAAAATAATCTATAAATGTATTATATTATATAGTTTTTAACTTAACTTTAAACTTAAAAAATGTCAAAATACAAAATTTTCCCTTTAAAAAAATTATTTTTCAAAAAATAATTTATTTTTATTTTTTAAATATTTTTTATAATACCAACCGGTACAGGCCAGTACCGACCGGTATTTAAATGCGGTATGGAACAAGTCGGTTTCGTTCAGTTTTCTGGCCGGTACGGCGTGTACCGGCTGATACTAATCGATACAAAACGGAATTCGAAACTCTGGTTATAGGAGATTGTTCAAAGGACTGGGCCATTAGCTTATTGGTTAGATTTATCCCTTAAATTATCCCAGATCCATTATGCCTTTTACGTTTCTATGATACGATGTTATTGGTGTAATTAAGTTATTCCTAAACTTGAGATTAACGTAGCCAAAGATATAACTTATAAAGAAAAACCAGTTGAGATTATAGAGACAGAGATAAGAAAGTTAAGGAGGCAACAAATACCAATGGTGTCAGTCTTATGAAGACACCATAGTTCTCCAAGAGAAGCCACTTGGGAGGTGAAGATGATGAATAATGTTAGTATCCTCATCTTTTTAAAACTTTAAGTACGTAGTTAATTTTGATAACAAAATTTTCTTAGGGGGGTAGATATATAATGTCTAGGTTAATCTAAGCCCAACCCATACAAAAGTTTTTTTAAAAGGAAAAACCTAAGTTTTCTACCTCTCATTATAGATCTCTTCTTCTGAGTTGCTCTTACATATAGGGCATTTAGAGGGGAGTTTAGAAACTTGAGATTCTCAAGAGTAGGTATTTTGTCTTTCATACATACCTAGAACATAAATGACACTTTTGGTAAATCCTACCTCTCTAAAACAGTCCTTATAGGACTTGTTAGAGAATATTCAAGAGGAACCTTTAATCCATCGATAGGAGTTAGAATTCCTAGGGTTAGGAGCATAATATGGTACTATAAATAATAAGGTGTGGGAAGGGAGTGCCTAACTGGTTCCATTTATACATTCCTTCACCCTAGCCTTGTTAGGAAACCATCTCATCATTGAATGGTAAAGATCTATATTAATAAGGGGACCTAAAGGGCTCCAATTGTCATAATATAGTGTTGCTTTCTCCCTATCTCTAACCATACATTGAATGATAGTTGCCATATGCTCCCTTAATTTCAATAGTTGTGATAAGAAGTGAGAATGTGATGTACTACCTTAGGTTGCCCATAGACTACTATACTTTAGTAAGTAGTGGTTTATCCATTTAACTTATAAGGAATCATTGTTGTCAAGCAAACACTAGAGCCTCTACCCCATAAACACATTGTTAGATAGTTTGATGGAGTTTATTCCTAGCCCACCATCTTGTATCAGTTAACATTTTATTCCTAGCCCACCCTCTTGTATTAGTTAACATACTTCCAAACACTTAACCTTTGTTATATACCTTCTGTTTGGTTCCCTATCCACAAAAACCTTCGCATCATCCTTTCAAAGGTCTTAATGAGACATTTCGCAAGGAAGAAATGGCCTACCTAATAGGTGTTCATAGAGTCCATTTGTTTAGTTGGAGATGCCCTGCAAAAGACAAGGTTTTAATGCTCCTGCTAGACAGCCTACATTGCATCCTTTCAATCAAAGCTATGCAGTCTCGAAATTGTAGCATTCTAGTGGTGATAGGGAGGCCTAGATAAGTTAATGGAGGCTCTTTAACTTTATGGCATATGACAGTGGTGAGTCATTCTGTTTATTGATGGCAACCCTAGAAAGAAACCATAAAACTTTTGGTTCTATTCATGCCCAGACTTGAGAGCATTTTGAAAATATTAAGGGAGGTTATGAGTAAGCTTAGAGATGTATCAATGGTTTTAGAGAAAAGTAGTAAATCACCTACAAAAGATAAGCTAACTAACCCCAATTCCCTACATTTATTGTGATATTTAAAGTTTGGATCCTACTCAATATTATGCTAAATAAGTTTAGATAAGACCTATATAGTAAGAATGACTAAGTAAAGAGAAATAGGGTCCCCTTATCTTAGACCACCCCTTCCTAAGAAGAGGTTAGAGGGTTCACAGTTAATCAGCATTCTATAAGATGGGGTAGAGATGCATTGCCAAATCTAAATTCTGAAATTTTCCTAAAAACTGAACACTTCAAGATTGTGCATAATAAAGTGTTAAACACTTCAAGAGTATGCATAATAAAATGCCAATTGAGTAAATCGTAAGCCTTGTTAAATTCAATCTTTAAGGCATAATTCTTAGATTATCCTTTCTTATTATAGCCTTTGAATAATTCTTGAGCAAGTAGAATGTTATCCCTTATTAATTTGTCATGTAAGAGGGCCTCTTGGGAGTCACCTATCATCTTTTCCATTTACTTCTTTCATCCTTTAAATCAGGAGCTTGGAAATGATCTTGTATAGGAAATTATAACAAGATATAGGCCTAAAGCTCATCATGGAATCTAGATTAGGAACCTTAGGTATGAGGGTGATAAAGGTATTATTGATCCCCTTCAGTAGTTTATCTCTCTAAAAAAATTCCAACACAACACCACAAATTGTCTCTTTAATTAGTGGCCAAGCTACTTAATAGAAATTTCCATTAAAACCATTAAGGCTTGGGGCTTTGTTAGGGTGCATGGAAAATTTTTTCTTCTCAATATTGCTGGTATTGAAATTTTTAGTAAAGTTCTACATTTCCACACTAAAGATGATAGTCGGTATAAACGATTTAATGGTGTCTACTGAGGATGTAGAACTTATGATAGTACCAAGAGTATTCCTAAAGTATTGTACTACTTCCATTTTAATCTCTTCCTAAGTGTAAATTGTAGAACCATCATGTTTAGCCATAAATTTGTTCCTTTTATGATTTTTCCTAGCCATTATAGTTATGTGGAAGAACTTGGAGTTTTATCTCCTTCTTGGAGCCAATTAACTCAGGAGTATTGTCTGATTAGAGATATATATTTTTACAAAGCTTCTGTATAGGTAGACAAGGCTGGACACTCCTTCTCCAATGAACTTCTATCCCTTAGATGTAAGTAAACCTCCTATTATAGGTTTTGAAGCTTTTGTTTCATCTCCTCTATTTTATATATGATAAGTTCCTTGTGTTAAATATTCAATTTTTTCAACTCTTACTTTATACAGTGAGGCTTTTTGATGCATTTGTAAGACTTGTACCCTTCAATGTTAACATATAAATCATGTGTTATTGCCAAATTGAACCCCTAATTGTTAAAATGAAATAAACATTTTCTTTTGTAGATACATTACATGTTATAGATCACTATTAGGGAGTGATATAAAATCACAGGCTCTAAGAAAGCTGCATTACTTTTTGAAAAACTAGGTAACCAAGCCTCATTAGTTAAAGCCTTGTCTAACTTCCTTTTGACATGGTTGGTAGCATCTTATTTGTTACTCCAAGTAAAAAACAACCCTTCATATTTTTGATCTACCACTCCCAGCCTTTCCATACACTCAAATAGATCCAAGTTGAAGTGTATATCAGAAAGTGTTCCCCTCCAATTCTTATCTGAAAAGGGTGTTGTTAAAATCCCTAAGAATCAACTAGGGTGTCAACCAAATCACTAATAGTACAGAGTTTAGACCAAAGGCCTTTATCCTGAAAAGCTAGGTTGGAAGCATAAATGACTGAGATTAGGACCGTGATATTAGTAGCTAGGAATTTGACAGACAATTGCATTAGCTGGTCACTATCTTCAATCATCATTGCCTTTAATTCTCTATAGTTATAAGCCATAAGGATACGATTATAGTGATGATGTTGATGATTAGAAGTAATATGCCAACACGGGCTAAAAAGCTTCAAGTTGTCATATTTGTCCTTAGACAACTTGGTTTCCAATAAACCTAAAAATATATGATTATTATCTTTAATAAAATCCATTAGATCTTGTTGATTTTTTAAAGTAATTTAAACCTTTAACATTCCATGTGACTATTGACATAAGATTGAGGGATTTAGCATAAGACTTTTATCCTTTCTCCTCCTTCTAGAGGTCCTCTTTCTACTAGGTTAAACTTCTTCCTCAAACACTTCTTTAGTTGTAGTATTTTTACTAAAGGAGCTGTCCACTCTTGAAGATTTTGTTGATCCCTTATTAGCTACAATTTCTGAATTTGTGCTCTCCAATATAGTGTCTTGGACTACCAAACTATCTCAAAAATGAGCTTTTAGAGTTGTCTTGATAACATTCACTGAATTGAGTGTTTGTACGCAAGTGCATAGAATTAAACCATAAACTATGCAATTGAGGCTAGGGGAGGTCCAATCAATATTAACTCCCACCATCAGTATGGGTATGACTAGCCAAAGGAGTGTTAGTAGAAGTAGGAGTGGCCAGGGTGGCCTTAGGATGACTAGCAGGGACCGAGTCCATTTTCTGCAACTTTTGGTGGAATCTGGATTCCAAAGGATTAGGGCCATGTTTAGAAACATGCTCAATCAGACTCATGAGTTCAGTATAATCTCCCTTAAGATTCTATCTTCTTGTAGGGCGCTAGACCTTACCTTGTTGTTTTAATGTAGGTTTCTATTGGTAGGAGACTCTAATAGCTTCTTTAATTGGAGTATCATGCTCTCCAAGCCCTAGAAACAGAATTGTTTTTGTAAGTCCTTATTTAGTTCAATGTTGACACACAACCTAGCATAACCCACCCTTTTCTTTAAAGTTGAGTTTTCATCCATATAGAGGGGCATGCCAATATAGCTAATAAGTAAACCTAGTCCCTTGGTGGACCAATATTCTAAGGGAATGTTATGCATGTTTATCTAGAGAGAAACATGTTTATATGTGATGTTGTTTAAAAAGAGACTTAGCTTCCAAAACTGAAGGAATACAGAGATATTGCTTACATGTCAAGGCCCATTTGCCAGCACTTCTTTTATTCCTAATTATGAGTTGAATTTAAATAACACCAAATTGTCTTATCTTAGTATAGTCTCCATTAAACCATTGCCTTTCCAAGTTGTGTTTACCTAGTTGTTAAGCAATAAGAAATAGGGTTGTTTCCCTAAGAAGAACCCAACTAGAGTGGTATGCCAGGCCTTAGCCCTTCCTTGAGGATAGAAATTGGTGGAGCTACAATTAGCTTTCCTTTTAAAGCCTAGGAAGGGTAATATTCAAGTGTAAAGTCAGTAAAGTCACCCAACACCTGTTTCTAGGTCATTCTAGGCTTAACACCCTCTTGAAACTGAGTAATAGTCTGATTTTGTGCAAGTAAGAGAATGGCCTCTATAGGGAAAACTAGTTGGGACTGTACCTCCTTAATAGAAGGGTGAATCGAACCAGATAAAGGTAGTGCCTTAGGAGGGAACGAAGGCTTAGAGGAGGAGGGGGGAAAAGGGGGGAAAACCTCAAGGCTGGGGATTAGGGGGCCAACCATTCTCAAAAGGAAGGAAGGGGTGGTACATGAGTTTGAAAAAAGTTTTGAAAATAAAATTAGGAATAGAGAAGATGGTCAAAGAAAGGCTGGAAAAAGAGGAAACAAACATTAAAATGAAAAAGGTAATCAAAGGCAAGGAAAGCTAATAAGGAAGGAATGGCAAGACAGGAAAGGGCAGAAGGGTGTTAAGAAGGATCAAGAAGGAAGAAGAGAGAAGGGAGAAAGCCATTAGGAAGGACTCAAACTTGTGGGTTATGAATTCAATTTTTTTATCTGCATATCACAACTCCTTGAAATTGAGAATTATATTGAAAATAACAAATTCCTATGTTATAGTTGGAATCCTATAGTCTTTAACATTGTTGGGTTATAACTATAAGTCGAATAAATTTTAATGTTATTGCCTAAAAAGACTAATAAACCACTTTTTTGTTTTCTTTAGTTAATAATAATAAATAATAAATAATAAACAAAATAGAGGTTGATTAAAAGAAAGACAAAACCATAATCAAAATTGAATATTTTTTCTTTTCTAATTTTGGGTTTTAATAAAAGTTTATTTTATTTATTGAGGTATGTTGAGAGACTAAAAGATCATCAATTAGTACCTAGAGCTTAAATTTAACTATTTTGAATATCAAGTAAGTGAATAACTAGAATATTCTTACCATGAGATTTTGTATGCTTTATGCGGTTAAATGTGAATTTTGTGTATATCATAGGTGTTGGTTATTGTCCTAAAATTATAATAACTTAATGGTATGTAAGTAGTTAATTAAAGTATACCTTATATGTGTTATACGATATGTTGTTTTTTTTAATAATATTATTTACATGTATTCTCATATTTGAGTGTTACATGATCATTATAAATACCAGGTAATTTATAAGTATTGTGAGTTTAAGGGCCGTTTGATTCAGTTTTTAATTGTAATTTTTTGTTGTAGTTGTTATGATTTTGTATTGGGTTATGTGTATTTTTTATGTTTTTATACTGTTTGTTTTTTATTATATTAGTGTGTTATTTTTTAGGTTTCTGTGATGTTTTTTCGATTTTTATGTTTAAAAAAAACAAAAAACCAAAACTTAAATGAACAAGCCCTTAAATAATGATTTTTGTGAAAGATGCAATGGACATGTATTATATATTGCTACATTTTTATGCCATATGAAAACATAAATTGTAAGAATTTATGGAGAAATAATTATACAAATATGTGATAAATTTGTTAAATGTGGCATAATATGATTAAATATGATAATTTATGATAATTGTATGATGAAAATTTTATTTGGCTTGAATGATGGTATATTGGAAAGGAAATACTATAGAATTAATTACTTGCATGGGATAAGGTATATTCAATGGTCATTGACATGTGAGATATGATATTATGATTTTACTATTAGGTACCAGAGTAGTGCTAGAATATTTTTGGTAGAAAAGTACCCTATGTGGTTTTGTTAGACATTGTAGGGGTTTTGAGGTATTTCTGGTAAAGAAATATTTTATACAAAATTTTCTTTATATACATTTTTATAAAATCAACCAGATAATTATTAGATATAACTCTACTAAATGAATGAAGCATTTAAACTAAAATATGGAATTATTATGAAAATTTTGATAAAAGACATTGTGTTATGATAATTTGATGATTAATTTGGTAGTTATCATATTTTATTTTAAAATTGCATGTCCTTACATGAGTCTCTTTGTCTACTATATACATTTTATAATGGGTACAATCTAATTACTCTTATTGAGTTGATAACTCACCCATTATCATTTAATTTTTAAGAGATATTTAATAGTAATCAATTCATCTCAATTTTTGCGTCCTACCTCATTAATTAAATTAGGTAGGTCAACAAGTAGCAAGTTGTGTCATTTATTTTTAATCAATTTTGAGATAGTATTGAATTTGAACTTCTTTGCCTTTGGTATACGTTTGAACTAAACAACAATTACTAAAATTCATTTAAAGTTAATGTCATTAAGAGATGTGAAATATTGTAGTGTATAATGTTCATTGTTGAATTGATTGATATTACTACTTGTGAACTCATGAAAGTTTAATCTGAGGAATTGGATGAAATTGATTTTGGTTAAATATTGAGTTAGTGTTTTACTTTGATTTGGGAATTGATTTTTGTTAAATTAGGGTTGATATGCTTTGGGGATAAAATGATGAATTTATAAAACAGGGTGTTACATATTCACTTGGATCACGTATAAATTCAAAGAGAACAACATGATTCACACCAGTAAAATCAATTCCACATGATGATTTGTAGTCATTTTTAGAAGCACAACCGTATACAATATGTTTCCAGCAGAAAGGATTACTTGGACATGAGTGCATCTCTGCACGTTACGAAATTCTTTATCTAGGAAAAATATAATATGGGAAACGAATGGGCTCAAGTTGATGGTAATATCTGTCAATATAAACCAAAAACAAAGAGACTTCTTCAGATGAAGCATTCATGAACTCCTTTATATTTGCAAGCTATGATTCTTGTGCCAAAGCAGCGTGAAATGGCAAAACTCGAACATGATGACCTATCCTATTAAAACGTTTCAATATATTCTCCACTTTTTTGCATGTATCAATCTGTAAATTAAAACACTTAAAATTCCAAATAATTAGGAAAACGATCAAGTTCTTTCAAATTAAGCACAAATTTACCCTATTAGAGAAAACAATTGTTTTCAATATAGGAATTTGCTCAAAGCTGCAAAAAATTAGATTTCTTATTATTCGATGCACTTTCTGGAATTTTTTCTGTCTCTTTTTCCCCACTGCAATCTACAAGAACCTATACACACAATATAGCGAATAACACTGGTATTATTACATATTGAAATCTGTCACTAATAGTATAACCAGTTTAAAAAAATGAGATGTTTATCTCATTCCCTTATCGAATAGAAATCAGTTGAAAGAACCCAGGAAACGAAGGGAGAGTTATAGGACAAGAGGAAATTATTATTTGTATATTGCCTTTTTGGAATTAAAATTAATTTAAAAATTACACATTATAATATATTTATATAATATTTTACAAATTTTATAAAATTTAAGGACTGATTTATAATTTTAAAAAATTATTCGAAACAGTACTGATATTGACCAATACCGTTACAGTATCATTTGACACACAAAGTCCAGACCAATATCGGTAAGATATTTAATGCATTGCTATAATATCACTTTTTAATGTCATTAAAGTTTGATAATTATATCCATGCTAAAATATTTTAAGGAAGAATAATGGCAACTATGACATATAATACCTTGATCTCCACTTCATTTGAAGTTTCTCTAACAAATGAGTGATCAAGAAGAGCAGGATAAGTCAATCGATTTTATGGTACCTGTTTGGCTAGAAATTAAAACTAAAATACAACATAAATTGATAATTAACATTAAGGGTAAAGTATTAGATAACCTTATTCAGCAAACCCTTAAGAAAGCTTTTGGAATTAGGGCTCATGCCATTAGGGTATTTAACCAGATCCTATCAATGTAACAAGGTTAGCTTTTTTGAAATAGCATGGCCTAAAATCCAAGAATACTGGCAAAGGTTTGGGTTGACCCATCTTGACAATATGCCTAATGAGTGCATAAATGGAATTTGCATAAAAAGGGGGGCTGAACGACAAATAAATCATACCTGTAGGATTATGATAAAGTACTTTCAATAAGATGAAAAACAAAGAGAAGTGCCAAAACAAAGAGGAACAAGTTCTAACAGGTTGTCAAAATAATCGTGGCCAACAAAATATTTGTTCAGAACATGTTATAAGAAATATGAAAAAATTTTAATTGATTACAAATTCTCTTAATCTCTCAAATTTAATTAATAAAAGGATATTTAGACAATTAATATACATCCAAATTTGACCGAAAAATTAAATATCAATAATAGCATTCAAATTCTTACATTAAAAAATTGTTAAAATTGAAAATATTTGAAAACTTGATCACTATTTCTTAATATATATTTTGATGAATTACGTTAGCATTATAAATTGAACATAGTATTTTGAATATAAGATAGAGACTAAATTAATATTTAAACACTTTCTTACATAAACTTTGTAAATATACATGTTTAAATTCTACCTAATACTATTTAAAATATATTCGTCAATATTCAAATCCTTCACTTATGAAACAATTTGAAAATAGTATTTTGAATATAAGACAGGGGACTAAATAGATACTTAAATAATTTTTTATATAAACTTTGTAAAAACACATGTTTAAATTCTACCTCATACATTTTAAAATATATTTATCATTATTCGAAATTTTCAAGGTGGGTTAAACCAAACCTTTGCCAATATTCTTAAATTTTAGGCTATGATTTCTGAGGTAAGCTAGCCAGTTCATATTGAATTGGCCTAGGGACTAAAACCAAATTTTTGTACATTTAGCATTTGTTAGTCTACAAATAGTCGAATTAAAATGTCATCTAGTCTTTCTTCTCTCGTTATTTCTTTTCTTTTCTCTTCTCCTATTTTATTCTTTGATGTCCTGTTTTATCAATTTTCATTTTTAATGCAAAACTCATACATTTGAGTTTAATTCTTTGCTGCTTACCTTCATTTAACACCAACAACTTAAAATATTAAACAATCACAAAATACCTATTTATAAATATTTGAGTTTGATCTCTTTTTCTAGCTTTTTTTTTTAGTTTTAAGCTAGATTTCGACAAGTGATTAGAAGCTTTAACATCCTTCTAACATTTATATCCATTTCCATCAACCAATTTAAAAAATTTGAATTGAAATTGGTAAATTTCTTAACTTTAAGATTTGCATTTTTTAATTTCATTATATTTTCATTAAATTAATTATTAATTAGTATTTAATTCATTAATTTTAGGTATTGTAGAAGTTGAATTTGGTATGAATGTGTGTAGTTTGAATCAAATTCAAATCTAGGTATTGTAGAGTCTTAAATATATGATTGAGCTAACAGAGTTATCAATTATATTTGATTTGGTAAAATCTAAAATTTTCCCAATTTAAGTATATAAAAATTGAAAATTTTTCAATTTTGAGTAAAATTGTATTATAATTTTCTAAATTGAATATATATGCATATAATTAGATATATGATTAAGTTAATAGAATTATCAATTGTAATTGATTTGGTAAAATTAAAAAATTTTCCAATTTAGGCATATAAAAATTGGGAATTTTTAATTTTTGGTGAAATTGTATTATATTTTTCCAAATTGAATGTATATCCATGTAATTAGATGTATAATTGAGCTAATAAAATCATTAATTGCATTTGATCTGATATAATCTAAATTATCAATTACATTTGATGTGGTAAATTTTAAATTTTTCCCAATTTAAGCATATAGAAATTGAAGATTTTTCAATTTTTAGTGAAATTGTATTATAATTTTCTAAATTGAATATATATGCATATAATTAGATACATGATTAAGCTAATAAAAATATCAATTGTAATTAATTTGGTAAATTTTAAAATTTTCCCAATGTAGGCATATAGAAATTAGGAATTTTTAATTTTTGGTAAAATTGTGCTATGTTTTTCTAAATTGAATGTATATCTATGTAATTAGATGTATAATTGAGCTAACAAAATCATTAATTGCATTTGATTTGGTATAATCTAAAATTTTTCCAATTAAGCATCTAGAAATTGAAGATTTTTCAATTTTTGGTAAAATTATATTATGTTTATCCCAAATTGAATATATATTCATGTAATTAGACGTATGATTGAGCTAATAGAATCATCACTTGAATTTAATTTGGTAGAATGTAAAATTTTCCTAATTTAGGTATATAAAAATTTGTGATTTTTCAATTTTTGGTGAAATTGTATTATGTTTTTCCATATTAAATGTATTTTAGTTTATTATGCTTAATACTTTAATCAATTGCATTGATTTTATAGATAAATAGAGGAAAGTTCAACTTCAAGAACTATTAATGATACTTTAATCCCTTCTAGGAGATTTGATGATCTAGTATGGGCTCATGATAGATTTATTCATAACTCGAGGAGTTAGATCGTGTGCTTGTATTGTAACAAGACTTTGAGAAGTGAAGGAATTGTAAGATTGAAGAGGCATTTAGCTAGAATAAAGAGCAACATGAAGCTTTATAAGAAGGTTCTTCATAATGTAAAGAGACAGATGAAGACTTTGATTGAAGAGTACTAGTTAGAGAAAGATTAAAGAGCTGTATTGAGTTTCAACATTGGTAGTAGGAGTTCATTTTACAATGGTAATTGACCTCATGTTGGTAGATCTGATGTTCTTTCTACCCAGTAAGAAGGAAGTAGCTAAAGTAGCAGCGAGATTAGACAGAAAAGAAGAAAGTTATTTACTAGTTTTTTAACTCTAAAAATAACTCAAGGAGTCCAATCTTCTATTAATGGTTCCATGCAAATAAGGAAAGTAGGTAATCAAATAGATATAACTATGGATTGATGGTAGTATCCATATTGTTCAGCCACATTATTATCATTTTATAATAGATTTTATTATCTCGTATGATTTGAGATATAAAATTCCTCCAATGGATGAATCTAAGAGTAAACTTCTAGCCAATTTTGTTACTAAAATAAGAAACTATTTGGAAGACAAAAGGATGACATTGGCTATTTATAGGTGTTTAATCATGTGTGATGGTTAGATTAATAGGAGATAGAAGCCTTTCATTAATTTCTTAGTTTATTAGGTTAAATAGACTATGTGTTTTAAATTAGTTAATGCATCTGACATAGTTAGGAATGACAATACTTTGTTTCAGCTTTTTTATGAAGTTGAGCCTCAAAATATTATTTAGTTCATTGCTGACAATGATATAATTTATAAAGTAGTTGTAAGGAAGTTACAAAGTACACATAACTCTTTCTTTTGAACTCTATATGTTGCTTATTATATTTATTTGATGTTAGAAAATATTGAAGAAGATTATATTAAAGGCAAAGAAAGTGACTAGGTTTATTTAAAATTATGCATAGATGTTGAATTTAATAAGGAGGGAGTTTACTAATGGGAAAAACTTATGTTGCCTTGCGATTACTAGATTTGTCACCAATTTTTTATTACTTCAGAGTTTTATGATAATGAAGAAGTTAAGACAGATATTTATAAGTGATAAGTAGCTTATTTCTCAACATATTAGGTTCAATGTTGGACTTGAGGTTACTTCCATTATACTTGAGGATAAGAAGTTTTGATTCAATTGTTAGTTTGTGATCAAAGTTCATGAGCCTTTGGTTATAGTACTTCATCTAATGGATAATGATGATAAACCTACGATAAGATATTTGTATAATGCTTTAAAGAGGATGAAGGAAATAATATAAGCTAATTCAAAGAATAAATCTTTTTTCCTTGGACCTTTCTTTTTGGTCATTAATGACAGATGGGAAAACCAGCTTTACTTTCTATTGTTTAATATTGGGTCATTTCAATCTAAGTGCCTACTTTAAATGTGATTGCACAAAGAAAACTAAAGTTAATAGGGGGATGCCAATCACCATCACTACTATTGTTAACTATGAGATGATGTAAGACCTACTCAGTTAACAAATGGAGACATATAAGGATGGTGCTGGTGATTTTAAGATACTTATAGTAGTACAGTAAAGAGATAACCTCAATCCAAGTAACATTTATTTACTTTTGTTACTTGTTTAAAATTAATCATTATTTCTTTTTGTTTATAATATTTTTTATTGTCTTACAATTGCTTGGATCCTAAAATTATAAAGATTTGCAATTTGTATTATAAGTCAATGTGTGAGTACTAGTGGATGTGAAAAAAATTGAAGTACGCTCAAATTCATCTACTCTGAAAAGAGGAGTAAATTGAAGCATAAAAAGTTGAATGATTTGATCTATGTTAGATACAATTTGAAGATTTGAGAGAGATATGTCATATTATTATTGTCATTATTATGTTCAATATTATTTCTAGAATCTCATTGGTAATTTTATTGTATTTTTTATTAGGACTTTAAATAGAACAATTAATTCTTTATATCCTATTTTTTTGTTTAAATTGATATTTTAATATTGGGTTTTTATAGAGTCAAGTCTTTTGGATGAGAATAACTTGAAAGAAGATGTTAATTAGGAAAGTATTGACATGTTATTTGATGCAATGAGATTAGATAATAGTGATGGGCATGCTTCTCTTAATGATAAGGATTTTGTGCTAAATTATAATTGAATCAAGATTCATTTTAGCAAATTTTGTCTTGAAAATTGAAAATTCAAGTTTTTCAAGTTTTTATTCTCTTTTTTATTTGTATTTGATATATATGTTAAATTTTATTTATGCTAATTATTAATATTTTTGTTTTAGACTTCAATTCCACTTTATGGAGTTCCTATGCTAGATTGTGATGTTAGTTATAGCATTTATTATTTCATGTATTGTTCTTATTAAATAATGTTTGGATACAATTGATTATGATTTTATGATTCTAGGTTATTATTTGATGATGTTCTAATCTATTGATCTTTAATAATGTTGTTTGATGTTATGTTATTTTTGTTATATTAATTCAAGTTGATATTTATTTGAAAAATAAATGAAAATTAGTATTAATATGAATGAAGAAAATAATTTTTTGTTGTATATTATTACTATTTTATGATGTTTTGATGTATTGATATTAAAGTATAATAGTTTAAAGATTATTCTTTTTGTTATACTAATTTAGGTTGTAATTTATTTGAGAAATACATTAAAATTAATATTAATAAGTATGAAAATTGTCTTATATTTATTATATTAATTGAATATTTGAGACATGTTAAAATTATATTTACAAGAGAAGTATAATATATATAGACAATTTTACATATTTTACAAAAACTAAATATTATTTTATAATTTTAAAAAGTTATCTAGTATCGATATCGGTATTGGCTAATATTGGCACAGTACCATTCCTTGACTGGTATGGTTTTCGAAATATTTGTTCATCAACTTGTTTTTTAGGATGGCATTTAGCATCTTCCAGTATCTCAAAAGCATCACCCTCTATAGTAAGCTTTGCAATTAGCTCACCACTGCACTACATGTTAACAATTCCATATGTTTAGTTGGCAAACAAAGGATAAGAGATAGAGAAACTTATGCTAACTATGTGACCATGCAGAACTCTTGAGGGCTTTCAAATGAATCAGGAATTTTAATTACATTTGGTTGCTAATTCCCATAAATTAAACAAATCAAACCTACTCAAACACTAAAAGATAGCCATCAAGCGGAAGGCACAACATTTGTTCAAATATTGATATCAATTTACTGGAAAAAATATTAAATTACCTCAATTTCTTGGCTTAGATTATGAATTCGCCCTCTTTGCATGCTTCATAATAAATTTCATGGCAGCAATCTGCAATCAACAAAATCTTTAAGCTAAAAGAGTAAAGGAAACAAAAAGAAAAAGGTGTAATTAGAAGAGTAGTAGTAGCTGGCTAGTGTACTTGCGCCTTCCTTTATACACTTCTCTGAAGGATTCTTCACTAACCAGCTCAATTAGATGATAGTTCTGAACTCCTATTTTCAGTTCTTCTTAATTGCACCTTAACTCTCGTTTTCAATTCTTCCTTTTAATCGCACCATCAATAGGAAGGAACAAAAATCAATTTGGAAATGCATAGAAGAGAGCGATTTGTATAGAAATCAATTTGGAAATGTGTAGACGAGAGTGATTTATTAATAAGATTTAGAGGAAGAACTAAAAATGAGACCTGAGCATTAGCACGTAATTGAGTTGGAATTGTGAAGTAGAAGGCATGTTGTTTGTTTTGTCTGTTATAGTATTATCACAAAAACCAAGGCTTCTTTATTTTGGGAGGGTGGGTTGAGGCCAATATTACTAAAATCGGTATCATATTGGTAATGATTTTCGTCTTGATATAGTACTATATTGATACTGGATAATTTTTTAAAATTATGAAATAATCATTAAAATTTATATAATTTGTATAATAGTCTTTATATATATATTTATTATAATATATAATACTTAAGTTTACTTCAATTTTATCTTTAAAAAGTAACAATACAATAATATTAATTTAGATATGTTTTTATATAAATAATAACCTAAATTAATATTAAAATATTCAATTCACATATAATAATACAACTATAAAATTAAAGATAATACAATATTTATATAAATTGTAAGTCCTATGGCACCTAAGAGGGGGTGAATTGAGTATTAAAACTTTTTCGCAAACTCAAATTAGCAACCTAAATCAATTGGAAAACTAGATGCAATCACTAAACCAAGATTCAACCTAATATGGAATGCTAATAAAAATATCAAAGTAAATGCAATAAGTTGAGTTTAGAGAAAGATACAAGGTAATTTTAAAGAAGTTCACCTACCCCAAAGATAGGTTACGTCTCCTTTCCAACTACTTGTTGGATGATTCTATAGTAATCAATCAAAACAAGTATAATCTTTTTTAAGGTAAAGAGTAACCTTTACAATCTTACTTTCCAAGGGTGAAGAGTAACCCATCAACCACAATCTTATTCTAAGGTCAAGAGAACCTATCCCAAATCTTTTCAAGGCAAAGAGTAGCCTATACAATCCACAATTAACCAAAAGATACAATTCCCCCAAATTCAAGTAACCAAATACACTTTGAAAAGTGTTTCACTTAATGCATAATTAAACTAAGGGCTTTAGCTTTCAATGAATGATATGAATGAATAATAACAACCTTGAAAGCCTAAACAAACTTAATATGGCAGAAATCAAACACACAAAAAACGTGTATAAGGTCAAGCAATATGAGCAAAATGAGCAATTCACAAATTCTGGACAGATTAAACACTTAATGAATTTTCAGCTCAAACTACAAATATAAGTGCTTAAAAATCAATCCAAAAATACTAGAGTAATCTTAACAACTTATGTAAACTAGCAACAATAATTTTATGCACCCATAATTGATTTACTTGATGAAACTCGTGATCAAATGAAGAACACTCAAAACTGAACAGTTTTATTGTCTTCACAAACCAATCCACATAAATGATCAAATACTCAACCAAAAATTTAAAACTTAGTGCACTATGATTCCTAAGAACTTAAACAAACAGAAAACAATAATGTTTAACACAAAGAAACAGGTTAAGCAAATTGAATTCGGATTCAAACTTGAAACAGTGAAAACAGATGCTATCTTGAAGTGTATGGAAGTTCTAACTCAATGATAGCTTAAACAAGTCTAAAAATTCGAAATTAAGTTCAATCACAATCTAGAGACTTTAAACAAACTATAAACTCAAATCACTTGAATTTAAAAACACGTTTAAGCATTTGAAATTGAATTCTAAGCTAGAACAGTATCAATAGAGACAGTTTTGAAATAAGCAAAAGTTCTAGCTTTAATCTGTTGAAATAATGCTTCTAAAATGTAAAATATGAATCAAATAAGTTCTTAGACACATAAGCAAGATATCAAATATAATTACACACACTCAGAAATAGCAATTTATATAAACAGATCGAATATTAATATGAGCATGAAAGAGTGTACACTTTGAAGCTTGTGACGAATTCAGATGATTTTATCTGTTATTGGAGTGTCTAGAGAGTTTTAATTTGTTTCTAAGTAGTATATATAGTGTTGGGAGCCCAAAGAAGGTTTTATAGAGGTTTAAAGATGTTATGATGAAGACAAAAGACATAAGACCCAAAAGGGGAAACTAGCCGTTGGGTTATGACTGAACAACGGCACCCTCTACAATAGACAACGGCGCCGTTTAGCTCAGAAACAAGCCGTCGTTTATGCCTTCTGGAGACAAGGCATAACGGCACCACAACCTGATGCCGTTGTGCATAAACAGCC
>JAOXYD010236840.1:0-17460 GCA_028565735.1 Pinacopodium congolense | reverse complement strand
AACGCTGCCACGTCAGCACGGTCAACCGCCACGTCAGCAAAGTCAACTCGCCACGTCATCACTCCTGCCACGTCAGCGCCCAGTCAGCCCTAAATAGTTTCAGGGGGTATTTGATATTTTTGTTAAAATTCAGGGGGGTCTTTGATATTTTTAAAAACACAAAGAGGTATTTGATAATTGTCAAAAATTCAGGAGGTAAAAGTGATATTGACTCTAAAATTTATACTTTTAACATATGTTAAAATAAGTGACCTCTCATGATTTAAACCAAAAAACAAAAGAAATGTATCTCTCACCGGTTACTTCCTCAGACCTCGGTGGAACCAACGGTAAAGACTAACCATTCCCACCCAACTTAACTAGCCAGCCTATTGATTACCGCTACTTTTCTACTAAGAGGCGCTATATAATCATGCTCCCTCAAATAATTGGGTCAGGTAATGATAAAACAAGGCAGTGAATAGTGAATACCAGTAGAAGAAAGCTGCTATTACCGTTAAGGTCTCGCGTGCCTTGAGGCATCAAGCACATTCCTGTCCGAATTAAGCTTTACTTTAACCAAATGTTTAATGTTGATGTTAGAATACATTGACTATTTTTAGTACTAGAAAAACACTTCATCAATTACAAAGATCACGGACAGGATTTTTTCATATATAATAATAATAATAATAATAATAAATTGACTACTTTCAGATTTTTACAAGTTAAAAAATTTTATTTCCACAAAATTCTTTCCAATCTTGTTCTTTTTTTTCAATGAAGAATTATACTTTTTATGGATATTATCATCATTTGTTTGAAATTACAGACCTTTATAAAAAAAAATCAATCAATATAATTTTTAATTCAAATTAAAAAGTTATGTCTTTTAAATTAACCTTATTATAGATGAACTAGGATTTTATATCATCTCCTATTCACATATAATGGAATTATTCAATTGCAATTCTACTCGTTCTTATGCTTATTTAATAACACATGTGAATAGTATATAATGAGAGTTTATTATCATATATTTATTAAGAGTATACGACATATTAACTAACGAATCGATTCTTCGAATATATTTAATATGTCAGATCTTAATATCATAACTCATATTGTACTCTCCTATGATCTCATTTATTTTATAATATTGTTGTTATATTCAACTTTCTATTTAAAAGATGATGACCACCTTTAGATAGTTTTACATACAAGTCTTAAATAAAAAATGATCTTTCTTTATTTTCAATTTCCTTTCTGAATTTAATTTAATTTACTTTCCTATATTTGTTTTAGAATATTGTATTTTGTATAATCTTTGAGTAACAATCTAAATTAGCAAATATTAAATTCAATAATAAAAAATTAGACAAGAGTACGAGGATATATGATAAGGTTCCCTTTTAATTTCTAAGATTTTCCATAATGTAATTTAAGATTAATACTTTTATAGTCGTTATAACACACATGATATGAGTCATATGTTAAGGTATTAAATTTTTTTTCATCATGTTTGTCTTTCATTTATATAATATTGTATAGATGACAAGTCAAATATATATAATATATGACTCAAGTTCACTTATTTATTTCAAAATTCACTTTTAAAAATTTACATGTGATAACTCAAGACAGATATAGTAATCATTTGATCACTCCAAGCCAGTTTCCTTTATATTCTTTATTTTAGATGACATTAATGGTTTAAGTTTTACTCTCAATTATTATCCAGATAATATTAAATCTTAAACTTGCTTCATCTCTAGTCATTGCACATATAAGAAGAGATTGCATTTGTGAGAGGATCAATTTCTTATTTTTCTAACATGCACAACTAACTTATAAGTGAAGTAAATTCATATAAAGTACACATATTTTAGAAAATAATAACACATGGTCAAACAATATCAACATTCATTTGAAATTTAAATATGACAATACAATAATTAAATATATATACATAAATATTTATCAATTACATTTCAATATTTACATAAATCTAATGACTTCAAATGTCTAATGTATGTGTCTCATGAAATTGGTCTTGTTATTGCCTTTATTACCACAAATCCTATAGATATATATTTCATGTTCATTTCTCTTTGAATAACTATACCTTTCACATAATTATATCTAGTATCTATATGTTTGATTTTACAATGATATTTAAGATCTTTAATATAAATAATCACTACTTTACTATTACAATTTATTATCATTGGAATGCTATTGCTTTAATTATTTCTAAATTAACCAAAAATTTTCTAAGTCACTCAGCTTCTTGTACTACAACTAAAATGGCTATATATTTAGCTTGCATTATAGATAATGTAACGTAAGATTGTTTCTTATTGATAAAAATTTATTTATTATTTTTCATAATATTACATCATTGCTGAATAAGAAAGCAAATCTCATGATATATTTTCTTTTATCTAAATATCATCATTAATCTATATCTGTATAAACCCATATACATAAGTCGTTATCTTACTAACATAATGCATAACCAGTAGTAACTTTTAGATATTTTATTATTCTTTTTACTACTTTCAAATGTACTTATCGTAGATTGATGGGCAATTCCAACTGCAATTGATGGGCAAAATTTTTACTAAGGCCTTCTCTCTTAGCAATATGATTGTCAATCAATTTACAGCCTTGTATACAAAACCATTCAAGTATTTATTTTAATTTATATCATTCCATTGAGAAACAATATTTTCTTTAAACTATCTCTTGAAAGCTTAACTCTAAGAATATATGTAGTTTCTCTCTTTTTTTTAAAAACTTTAATGATAAGTAGCGCTTGATTTGATTAAAAAATGCATAGCCATTATAAGCAATTAAAACATTATCCCCATATGAAAATAAAATAAAAATTTATCTTTGAATCTTGAATAAAATAAAATTTTATCTTTTAATCTTTTAATGTTCACATAATAGTCCACATCAATCATGTTAAAATAATATGAAATGATTACAATATACAAATGAATGTATCATTGCCTTAAAAATTGTTTCAGACCATACATCGATTTCAATAATCTATATACTTTATGTTATTTGCATGTCTTAATGAATCCTACATGTAACAATTCCATATAGATTTCTTCTTTTAATTTTTTCCATATAAAAAAGTAGTTTTTACATCCATTGGATGTACCTTAAGATCTATATTGGTTACTATAGGCATAATAAGACAGATTAAAGCAAACCTTACAGTAGGTAAAAAAAGTTTCTTTATAATTAATTCATTCCTATTTTGTATATCATTTAGTTACAAGACGTACTTTACATCTTTCAATATTACCATCAATCTTTTGATTTATTTCAAGGATCCATTTGTTCCCAATTATTTTTCACATTTTAGGGAAATCAACCAAGTCACATACTTAATTAAAGCCTAAAAAAGCTATCTCTTCTTTATTGCTTTCATCTATTTTTCTTTATCAAGACCAGAAAGAACCTCATTTATATTTCTTAATTCATCTTCTTCTTTTGGGATGATCGTATGAATTTCTCCTCTAATTAAAAAATGATGTCGGGTAATTACTGCATAATTACTTAAACGTAATTGGGGTTTATGAAAAAAAAAAATCATCAACATCTTGATTACTCCTACTCAGATTAGACATTATAGGTACAATTTGACCAAGTGGTAATATTAATTGATCTTAAATCAATTCTTTATTTTTTGTATTATTCTTAGTAAGGTGAAGTTCCTTTCCCTAAGTTCTCATAATAGAATTATTTTGATAAAGTGTCTCATTTAAAGATAGGTCTTTATTTATTTTACCTAGCCTTTGAAAACCATTCTTTATAAATGTGACATCTTGTGAATCAAATTCACTTATTCTTCCATCACATTGTTTACTTATAAATACATACTCTTTAGAGTGTTTAGAACATATAATAAAGATGTTTTTTTCCTTTTAATACTTAATTTCTGATATTTATGAGAAAGATCATGAACATAGGTAGTACAATCTCAAGACTTTAAATATGTCTTATAAGATTTTCTACTTATTCATAACTTATATGAGATACATGTAATTAATTTTTTAGGAACTCGATTAAGTATATAAATGGCTTTAAATGATTAGTAAAATTTACATATGTTACCGTGGACCTTGTCGTTTCTAATAATATCTAGTTTCATCTTTCAAAAATTTCATTTTATTGTAAGGCTCGAGAAATAGTAAATTGTCTTTCTATTCCTTTCTCTTTGCATATCATCTTGAGTTTATTAGACAAGTATTCTTGTCCTAGAATAATTCTTAATGCATTTATTTTCTTATTTAACTGATTTTTCATCAAATTTATATACTTTATGAAGGAATCTAATGCTTTTGATTTATTAGACATCAAATAGACATGACTATATTGTATATAGCCATCTATAAAAGTGATGATATATATAATTCCATGTCTTCTCCATGCATTTACAGGACCAAAGATGTCAAAATGAATTAATTGAATGGATGCAAAGCTCGCGCTCCTTACTTAAATGGATTTCTTGCCATTTTACTAGTTAGACAATATTTATAAGTAGGTAAATATACTTAATTTAAATAACCTAATTGGCCTTTTTTAAAATGGATTTATATAATTTTTACTAATATGGCATAGTTACAAAATTACATTGACATTATAATTAATAAATAGAGTAAATAAAGAATAGCCAATATTGTTACTTGCATCAGCAATGTTTAAAATAATGAAATCATCCAACATAATACCATAATTATAGTAAATGTTATCGAGATACAAATCCATTATACCACAATGGAAGTATATATTAAAACTAAGTTTAATTAACACCAATATAAATACAAGATTCCTTCAAATCTTTAAAGCATATAATATTTCACATAGGATTAGAGAATGATCACCAAGCATGACTAAATTTTTTGTGTCAATCCTTATATAAAAACCCTTGAGTTATCTCCTACATAAATCCATTGTATTCCATATGGGATTTTACATAATTATATAAAGGTATTACTTTCTTTTTTTATATGAATGGTTCCATAAACTATATAATTTAGTTAGAAAGATAGAATAAAATACATTCATAAATCAAATGTTCATATTATAGGATTATTCCTTTTTAGATTTGTCATAATCACAAGCTAAGTGATCCTTAATACCACAATTATAAAACTTAATTCTTTTGATATTCATATGCTTGAAATGACATTTTTCTTTTCTCCATGTTGAATACACTTGACTTTTTGTAACTCATGAGTATTGTGAATAGACCTTTTATTATTCTTTTATTTGGGCACATCGTGATGCCTACAGTTCTTGTTCACGGCTCCATATAAGCTAAAACCAACAACATATTAGAACTAATAACATGTACCTCATATCTCATCTTGGAGGCTTCAAAACATTCTTCCTCTAATACGAGGTGCCTAGTAGCATCCTCTATAATCTTAATGTTTTCATTATGCATTAAATGGATTTTCATATACTCCTAACTTTGAGGTAGAGAAAGAATCACAACTCAAACTTATTACTCGTCAAACAATACATGACTAACGTCTCATAACTTAGTTACCATGTTTATCATATGTTTCATATGCCTTTACATTTTATGATCATTACATTTTTCATAAGTCTTAAACTTGATAGTGAATAATCTTAATTTGGTTATATAGATATTTCCTAAACATTCAGTTAAATCGAGTCGCATGTCCTTAATATATTTGCATTTCCTAAACTTGAGCATTATATCATTATCTATCCTTCTTAACAATGTAATACGAGTTAATGAGTTGTTCTTTTTTCAATTCTCATGTGAATCATGGTCCCTTCTATGTTTGGCTATATTACCATCCTCATAAACATCAATAGCTATATTTAATTGTTTTAGATCCTCTTATTCCTCTAATACATTTTGGATTTTCATGTTATATATCTCATAAGTATCTCCATTCAATTTCGCATCCTTGTTGTATTCGAAGATAATTTTTTTGAGGTAGTAGCCTTCTCCAAAATGGTTAGTTCCTACAGTAAAAGAAAAATATAATAGTTGCACGTAACTATCTCATGATTCATATATCGAATAAATAATCAAAATTCAATTGCTTATACAATCAAAAGATCACAAATGTGCTCAATCATTATTCATATAACGATTAAATACCAATTACCTTACTCGAATGTAATTTAAGTAATAAGAACTCATTCATAATTTTATTCAATTAAACTAATTAGTTTATTTCAATTAGGAACATATTTCAAAATTTTATTATTATTAGAAACTTATTTCTAAGTTTTTACTCAACTAAACAAAGCAATTTATATTTAACTAGAAACTAATTTCTAATTTTTATTCCGCTTAATAAATTAGTTTATTCATTTAAAAAACTTATTTCTAATTTTTATCATTAACAAAAACTTATATTAAATTTCTATTAAACTAAACAAATTTGTTTATTCCAATTAGAAAACTCATTTTTAATTTAAATTCAATTAAATATATTAGTTTATTTCTATTAAAAACTCATTTTTAATTTTATTCAACTAAATAAATTAGTTTACTTTAATCTGGACATTTATTTCTAATTATTATTTTAACCAAAAATAAATTTTTTATTCAACTAAACAAATTAATTTATTTTAATTAGAAAACACATTTCTCATTTTATTTTAATTAGAAATTCTTTTTCTAATTTTTTAATCAAACAAATGAGTTTAATTTAATTAGAAAATTAATTTATAATTTTATGTAATTACAATTTTATTTCCAAACTTTCAACTAAAGTAATTAGAAAAAAATATTTTTAATTTTCATTTAATTAAACAAATTAGTTCATATAGTTATTTTATTATATTTTATAATTATTTTATTTAATGAAAAATAAGAGAGGCTATTGATCCAGACACTTTTTGTCTTTGTGCTTGTGTCAATTCTATTCAACTCGATAGGGCACGTGCATTGTATGTGCCTACAATCTTCTAAATCTCGATTGTGTTTTTTTTTTCTTTTGTTGGTTTTTTCGTTGTCTCCGATCTCTCTTTGCCCCTTTTGTGACTCTCGTCTACTATATGGCCAATGGCTACGCTCGATCTGATTTTAGATTGAAAGCATCACTTTCTGTCCTAGTGAACCACCAAGTTCGTCTCAACTATAGTCATCTCAAACTACATTAGCCAAATTTGTCACTGTGGAAATTATCTTCCATAACTCCCACTAATTCATCTCTTATGGTAATCATAGATCTAATCATTGTCAAATCTAATGCTCGTTGTCGAAATAATTCGATAAAAAATGACAATATTTACATTTAGTCAAATGGTAGTATAACATAACATTTAATCTTGATTTTGTAAGTCCTATAACACCCAAGAGAGAAGGTGATTTTGGTGTTTAAAAAATTCTTACTAAATTAAATAAATTAAACCACCTAAACCAAAATCAACTATATACAATATCAAATAAAAATTCAACCTTTATGATATGCCAATACTTATGAAAAAAATGAATCAAATTCAATGAATAATAAATAAAAACAATTGCATAAATATAAAGAGTGAATGGGAGAGATTGTACAAGTAATTTATAGAGGTTTAGCAATTCCTAACAATTATCTAATCCACACTATAACTGCTTATTGGAAATTTTCAATTATACTATTCTTAGTTATGATGAAGAGTAACCTTTACAACTTCTTCTTTCTATAAAGGAGGTGAAGAGGAACCTTTACGATCTTACTTCTCATAAAGAGGGTGAAGAGTAATCCTTTACAATCTTGTTTAAGGGTGAAGAGGAATACACACAATCTTATTTAACAAGGATCAAAAGGAACCTAATATAATCTTACTTAAATGGGTGAAGAGTTACCCTTTTTTGCAAAACCAGAATTCAATAATTTAATCTTTACATACTAGCGCCAAACTCAAGCTACCTATTCCTTAATTTAAGAGCAAGGTTGGTTAGGTTTTCCGTTTTCCTTTTTTATTTTTATATATTTTCATTAGTTTTGTGTTTTTTTATTTATGTACTATTTTTTCAGTTTTTGTACTATATTAATGTGTTTTTTTATTAGTTTCTATGTTATTTTTTAAATTTATATAGTTAGAAAACAAGAAACCAAAAACAAAAATAGAATTCCTACCAATCATCCCTTGAACTTATATAACTTAACAAAATATTGAAAAAAAACAATGCAAGAAAAGGGCTCAAATGCAATTAACACAATGTTTAAACCTTATACATTCTCTAATGCTTATATATGGTATAAATTAATATAAATTCACATTTAACAATCAAATTAATTCAAATCTTGTTTATAAAAGGTTAAGAGTAACTTGTCAATACTCTTTTTAATGACAAAGATGAGCCTTTAACTTAACAATTAATTAATAAAATCAAATCCCCCAAATGAATTAAGCTAACACACCTTTAATGGTATCAATGAAAGCATAACAATAAAAATGTTTCTGCAATTTCAAGAGACAAATAAGCAATATAAAAAGTCTCATAACACCTTAATAGATCATAATTCATCATATTGAACTAACAAAAACGAGATTAAGGCATTCAAAAATCAAATAGAGCTCGTGAACATGCAATCTGTTAAAATTCAAAGCACCTAAATTCTAGCTCAATAGATCAACATTTTTATCCTTTTAAATGACATAAAATCAATAAGGCAATATATTGGAACCTAATTCGAACATTAAAAAATATATTCATGTAATAAAAATGAAACTAAGTCACGAAATCGAAAGATTTAATAAAAAACAAACCATAAACTATCAAAACTAGATAGCTTAATGTTCTAGCTAAAAAACAAATGATTCTAACCTTTTAAAATCATGTTTGTATCCTTTTAAATGACACAAAATCAATATTACAACATACTGGAACCTTATTCAAACATTCAACAATATATTCATGCAATAAAAATGGAACTAAGTCATGAAATCAAAATATTTAATAAAAAACAAACCATAAACTATCAAAACTGGACAACTTGATGTTCCAGCTAAAAAACAAACCATTCTAGCCTTATAAAATCTCAAAATTAGGTTAAAAAGCTTCTTAAGAGGTCAAGAGGCTCTAAAGAGATATAATGAATAGAAGAAAGCTAAAATGAGACCTAAAATAAGAAGAATAAAGCAGGACAATTCAAGAACACTAAAAAAAATTGTATAGCTTGAACATGTGTGCCTTTGTGAGCTTCAATCTGAAAAAATAAACACTTAAATATCCAAATGTTAGATCAAAGAAACTTAGAGTATCTAAAAAAATGAAAACAACAATTTTGTAGCTTCAGAAACGAATTTAAAATAAGAAATCCGAAATTGAAAAAAGTAGTCGTAATAAAATAAAACATCTTCGGTGAATCTAACTTTGTAGGCTCAAATCTTTGATAAAATTATATAAAGATTGAAGCAAAAGCTCTACAACTCTTATTTATAGTCTTAGGAAGTGAGTTGAGTCATTACTTATAAGAAATAGCCATTCAAGGGGTAAACAAACATTAAAGAACTGAAAACTGCATTTTCTAAAAACTAGTCGTTACACTACTGCGCATTTTTCATCAATCGACTTAACCACTGGTCGACTTATAACTGGTCGACTAGTGTATCGGTCAATTGAACCCCTGGAAAAATTTGTATAAAATCCATCAAAAACACTACAAGTACAATTCCTTTTAAGGTTAATTCAATTCAAACAAATTCTAAATTATTCCCTAAGTAAAATGTGATATCTACAAGTATAAATTGAAACAAAAAACATGAATTCACTTGATTTGTAATCTAATTAATGCTTTTTTTCAAAACTTTGATTTAAGAAAACCTTAAACTAATGCAAAACATTTTAAACATGTTTCTTTTGCTTAAATTCTAATGTATACAAGTCATAAAACACATTTTCAATAGGTTTCAATAACCACATTAATTCAAACATCATAAACATAAAATTAAACCGATTAAATGAAACCTTTTACACACTAAGATACTATTCCATTATTTTTCTAATTAAAACAATTTTATAAATCATCCATAAACTAAAATTCATACATCAATTTAATTCAAATACATTCAAAATCTATATGTAAATGTTTATGCAAATATGACATGCAAATGTGAGCCCATATTCAAACATTGATAAAAATCAAGGAAACTCATAACTTAATCCCTTTTCTAAACTAATCCCCCTTGATCTTCTTCTTTTGATCTTTACTTCAATTCTTCAATGCTTGCTTCATTTCCATTTTTCTTCATGGGTGCTCTTCTACCTTTAGGTTCTAACAAACTTCTTTGTATAATTTGCATCAACCTAGCTTTGTACACGTTATAACTAAACCATCAGTAATAAGAATGTTTTGTCATCATTAAAACCCATGATTGAAACTTCACTTAGTTTAACAGAGTTTAAATAAAAGTATGTCATAGTCAAGTCTTAACACCATTGTTCAATTTCATTAACAACTATTTAAACATATGATATCCAATATTTTAATTCTGCAAAGGGAAGAGAATATGCCCAAGTATTGTTTCTTGTTGTTATCCTTTTGCATAGCACTTTCAAGATATGGTCAAAATGTTATCGTGAAAATAATCACTCTGGATTAAATATGAACTTGCATAGATATTGGATTGACACTAAAAAAGAAAATAAAAGTCGCATATTCTTGTCTAACATTACATTCCTCTAATATATTCACCAAATTATAGTTTATCACATGAAATGATATATTTTAGCATGATTGATTTTGAATATGGATGATTATGAAAAACAAAAAATAGATAAGATTATGCAATATCATTTAGTAGATGTTAAGATGCATTTAACTTTGACCTGACAACAATGCTAGAAAATCACTTCAACAATCATAAAGATTGCAAATATGATCTTAGAAATAATTATTTGCGGATTAGTTTTAGATTTTCACAAGTTAAAAAGTTCTTATTTTCATAAAATTATTTATGATTTTGTTCTTATTTCTAAATAGGGAATTTTATTTTTTTTATGTTTGAATTTACAAGCTCTTATGCAAAAATTCAAACAATATAATTTTTTAATTCAAATTAAAAAGTCATGTCTTTTAAACTAATCCTGTCATAAGTACATTAGTATTTTATATCATTTAGTTAGTCTATTTCTTATATGCTTGTTTATTAAAACATATTAAATAAATATTTTACGATTTAATTATGTGTTTTGTATATATATTTTAAATATATTACATGATATGTCAGAGTACTTGAGTTATTTTATGAAGTTGTAGTTATGGAAGCACGTCATCCATCGAGCATAAATATTTTTAATATTTTAAATTCAAATTATCTTAATAATTAGAAGGGAGATAATAATTGAATTGAATATTTTATTTAATTATTAATTATCACCAATTTAGTTAAATAACTGAATATAACTAATAATATTATTTATATCTAATAATTTATATAATATATACTAAAAAGGATAACAAATATGGGTTATAATTTTATAAAAATAAATAATTATTGAATATTCACTTTATTCTAAGTTCTTCTCATTTATGATCTTCTTTATTTCGCGTTCTTTGCTTATCCACCCCCTAACTTAAATCTGTCTAAGTAGAGGGACAATTCCTTTCTCCCTTTCAATTTAAGATCTCAAACTTGGCACTTGTAGATTCATAATTTGAGGATTGTTTGGATATTGATTATATGCCACAACACATTAAACTGAAACAAATGAAGGACCTTGATAGTGGAATGCATTATTCATAAATCCAATAAGGCAGAGTCGCTCATATAACTCCATATATGGATATGGATATGGAATATATAAAATAAGTATGAATGACGGAATAAAAAGAATTTTATACTCAAACTCGAATTTGCAACAGTTACAACCAAAGTTTTAAATATCGTACCATATCGGTCAGTACCATCCGAAATGCACCATACCGGTCGAATAACGGTACAATATGGCCATAGTACTACTATAGGTACAAGTACCAGCCTATACCAGAGATTTTAGCTGGTATCGACCGATAATAGTATCTCGGTACTGTACTGACCAAAATGCAAATTAAAAAAATATTATAGTTATAACTGAGTTCATCTTTTGTTTTCTCCCCTATGCTCTATCTTCATCCCCTGCTGACTGTTGCCATTAGTCGTCGTCGCCTCCTTAGTTCGTGCTCTGTCTCCGTTGCTTGTTGCTCCGTCAAAGTTCGGCCCCCTCTCGCCGCACGAGCCTTAAGGGCATCTCAACACAAACAAACAAAATCAAAGCAAAAAGTAGGGAAAAGCATATGCAAGAAACGTCAAGCATCGTGCAGAAGACTAGCAAATGAGATCTCTATATGAGAGGCAGCTAACAACACACATAATCGAGCACCTTTTTTTTATAGCTTAATGGACAAAGGTCCTAAAGCCATAGACAACCCAAATGGACGAAGTTGAAACGAAGACCTTCTAGAGTCTTCTAAGAAGTCTTTAATCTAAAGGCTATATTTTGATCAATTAACTCTAGTGAATGGACTTTATGTGTATTGAGATTTGTACTTTAGACCTTTAGTTTTAACCTTTAGACCTTTAATGAACACGTGTTTCTAACTTTTTTATTCAATGATAATTATTTAATTTTCAAAACAAAAAAACACTTTTTTTAATTTTTATATTGTATTGATTATTGAGTGACTTTAAATAACTCATTATTCTATATTTATATTTATAATTTTTAATATAAATTAATAAAATACAAAAAAATAATTTACAAATTGTTAAAGTTATAATTTATTTATTTATTATTTTAAATATTCATTAATTTATTATTAAGTTGAATGAATTTTATAAGTCAATATTTGATGTTTTTATTGTTTAATGTTTATAATTAATAAAAAAGATATAATTATTAATATATTAAATTTATATTATTATTAATTTTTTAGATAAGTTTGAAATTAAGTTAAAAATATATGGTACATTATATAAGGGGACTATTTTATGAATTTTATAAAATTTAGGTACTGATTTATAATTTTTAAAAATTACCCAAAACGGTATCGATATTAACCGATATCTCTAATTCTTAACATTAAATTAAACTTTGATTCAACCTAGGCATGGAAACATAACACCCATGAAAACCCAATTTTATTCTTATAATTGTAATCCCATCATCACTTTAATACCTTCGAACCCCTAAATATTTAGCCAATCATATTAAAATTAACAAGAAGAGAAGATATATTCATAAAAAGCATGCTTAATAACTAACAGAAATACTGAAAATGACGATTCAACTGTCTACTAAATGATATTCAAAGGTTTTTTCAACTATTCAATCCAATCCAATGTAAAAACACAAGAAAATCAAAGTAAGAGTAGAACAACAGCTAAACAGTAGTAAAAATAAGAAGAAAAAAAAGTTATATTCGATTTAGAACATAAAATAGAAAACTATTCTCCAACCACAACTCAAAGGAAAGTTTAAAATACTAAGAACAACAGAATAGAAGCTATTGATGTGTGGTTTTCAAAAAAGGAGAAAAAATGGTGAATATATCTTCTTCTTGATCTTTAAATATGTCTCATTTAGGGTTAGTGACATTTGAGGGAGTAATTGTCTTGATTGCCTTTGATTCTATGAAGAAAAAAGGTTTTTAAGATGCTAAATGGCACTTAACAGTGCTTTTAACAGCCCTTTGTCAATCTATCATGGAAGACAGTGTCAATTGAGCATTTATGGCGATCTAGGGGACATCAACGACAACATTTTTCAACCATCGTTGAAGGTATATTCTAGGTTATTAAACGACAATTATCGTATAGATCAAAGGTGTCATTTAGCAATACTGAAACTTGTCATTGAAGATACTGTCATTCATCCCTTTTACTTCATTTTACTCTAAATCTTCTCTAAAATGGCTTATTCAACTATAATTTATGTCTTATGATCAAACCTACCATTTAACTCACAATACACACAAATTATGCACTTTTACATAAAAAAGGGGGGATGAACCCATATTAAATCACATATCAAAATTCAATATAATATGTCTCTATCAAATTCGCCAACATTTGAACTATTACTTGTCTTTAAGCAATAACTTAAATACTTCATTTTGAAAGTTAAAAGTTAAAAGTTAACTGAGTACAAAACCAATTAATGCTATTAATCTAGTTCACAAATCTCAACTTCATTATAATAAAAAACAATGTCTTTACAAGAAAAGCACATTATTAGTAAGAAACTAACTTAATATGTATAATATCAAGCATTTAAATCATTTCATATGGGTCATCACATAAATCTAGTCAAGAATGTTCAAAAAAATAAAAAAATAAAACATAAATTTAACTTTGAGTAGTAAGTTGGAAATCATCTAGCTTTTTTATTCGAAGGTGTATATTTTGTCATGTACACTCTCGGTTACTCAACTAGATCACCGTCTCAAATAGCTACTAACATGTCTTATAAACCTTAACCTTTACATTGATTGGAAGCCAACAGAATAAAATGTTGCTCACTTTATTCAACAACCCAACACTTTTTACACAAAATTTTAAACATCCTATTCACAAATTTACATGACAAACCATGAAAAATGTCATTAAACACTTGACATCATACATAAGGTCACTAAATACATGTAAAACGTTCAAAAGAAAAACAAAAACAAAAAATTTTGGGGGTTAGCAATCATTTAAGAGTTGATCAAAATTTACCAAATTAAAGGCACTAATTGCTTTTGAGCACCATAACTAACAATTAACTATAAATCAAGATTATTTTAAGATAAAATATTTAAATACCACCCTTAGACTAATAATAAATCAAGAGTAAGAAAATTATACTTGTTCCCGACTCCCACACTTAAAATGAACATTATCTCCAATTTTTGAAAAGCAAAAGAAACATAATAAGTAGAGGGAATAAGAATACTCCCTTAAAGTATATAGGCTATAGAAGTCCTCGGCGGAAAAAAAAAAAAGATTGTAGCACCTTCCACATCTACAAATAAAACGAGCAAAAGAAAGTAAAAATACTTAATTGGTAAGCAACTTAAAGTCTATTTAAAAAGAAGAACAAGCATGAAAACTAAAAAGATGTTTGGAATGCCTCTCAATAAACATTTGTTTAAGGTCTTTAGCTCGATCCCTTGTTTATGCACATCACCTAACATAATTTAGAGTTTTAAGTTCCATCACCTCCAAATTCTGAACTCGATACCCATTAAAGTAGAGCTTAGGACAATGCCTATTAACTTTAAACTTTTATCCTATCATGTCACTCTTAATCTCAGTAGCACCATAGGGTATACCTTATGATTATGAAAGGTCCTACCCATCTTGAACGTAACTTGATCGAAAAGAGTTTAAGCTTGGGATAGTAAAAGAGAACTTTCTGACCCAAAGTGAATGTTTTCTTTGAAATGTTCTTATCATGAAATCATGGTGTAACTCTTCTAAGTCTTACAACTACAACTTCCTATGTGTGTCAATAGCATCCAACTATATGTTGCATTGCTTCACTGTCTAGTAGATCTTATCTTCCATCTCTATAGGTAGATGGCATGACTTCACAAACACTAGCCTATATAAAGACATCCCAATTTGAGTTTTTTTTATCCTGATCGATATACCCACAAAGCATTTTGAAGGCGCATGCTCTAGTCTCTTCTATTATGATTGACCGTCTTCTCTAAAATAGACTCAACTTTTTTATTAGATAATTTAGTTTACCCATGTAATCGAGGATGGTACACTGTGGAGAATTTATGGACTGCCTAATATTTTCGAAAGAAAGCTTCAATCATTCTATTGCAAAAATGTGTTCCTTTATTACTTATGATGGATTTTCGAATCCCAAACCTAGCAAAAATTTGTGACTAAGAATTCTACAACCATTAGTTTAAATGGCTTTTGCTTCCATCTATTTTGACATGTAATCAAGAGCAAGTGAAATATATTAAAATCCAAAAAAATATGGAAAGAGTCATATAAAATTCATATCCTAAACATCAAATATTTCACAAATCAAGGTGAGAATTTGGGGCATTTAATTACGGGAACCAAACATGTTTTTCCATTAACAATTGTTGCAAATTCCTATAAAACTGATAAGCATTTTTACATAAAAATGGCCAATAAAATCCATTATCCAAGACTTCACGAGCTGTTGTTTTAAGACTAAAATGTCCTCCACATGCATAAGAATGACAAAAAGTTAAAATGGAAAAAAACTTATCATCAGGTATGCACCTTCTTATAACTTGGTCAACATAGTGTTTTCAAATGCATGAATCATTCCAAATGCAGTACTTAGATTGACTTTTCATTTTATCTATTTATGCCTTGGTGAAATCAATGGGAAATTATCAAAAAACTAAAAAGTTCACCAAATTTGCATACCAGAGGATCTCCATATGCAATGCATATAATCGTTCAATAAGAAAATCATCATTGATAGGATTGTCATCAATAACATGATCAACTAATCAGTTTAAATGATCTAACACTCTATTCTTCGTATCTTTCTTATACTTAATTTCCACATCAAACTCCTGGAGCAAAAGAATCCAACTATTGAGTCACGGCTTCGCCTCCTTATTTGAGAGTAAGTACTCTAGAACTACATAATTATAATAAACAATAATTTTAGTACCAATCAAGAAGACATAAATTTATCTAAATAAAAAACTATAGCAAGAATTTATTTTTCTATGGTTATATAATTAGCTTGAGCGTCATTTAAGGTCTTAGAGACATAATAAATAACATAAGGAGTCCTCCTTACTCGCTAACTCAAAACTGCTCCTATGGTATGATTGGAGGTATTACACATAAACTTGAATGGGAGATCCCAATCAAGAGGTTGTAAGATAAGTGCAGTGATAACTTCTCCTTCAGAAGATCAAATACTTTCTTTCACTCATCATTAAACATAAAATCAACATCCTTTTGTATTTTCCTACACAATGGCTATGCAATCTTTGAAAAATCTTGGATAAACCTTTGATAAAATCATGTATGGCTAAAAAAGGACACATTTCCTACACGGAAGTATGATAAGGTAAAGAATTAATAAGATATATCTTAGTTTTATCGACTTTAATTCCCCTATATGAAATTACATGACCTAAAACTATACTTTTTAAAACCATAAAATGATTTTTTTTTCTAAATTAAGAACAATGATAGTTTCTAAACATCTTTGAAGTACTAAAGTGAGGTGATCTAAGCATTTATGAAAGGAGCCCCTATGGAAAGAAAAATCATCCATGAAAACTTTTATGATTTTTCTCTAAGTAATATAAAAAGATACTCATAATATATCTACGAAATGTGACAGAGTCATTATAAAAATGAAATAACATTCAACGGTAGACAAATGTACTATAGGGGTAAGTGAATGCTATCTTCTCCTGGTCTTTAGAGCTATAAACACTTAGATATAGTAAGACATTTAATGATAAAGAAAACAATAGTAAGCATGAATAGTAA
>JAOXYD010236839.1:0-31045 GCA_028565735.1 Pinacopodium congolense | reverse complement strand
TTTGGTAAGAATCATGTAGGTTAGGGTTAGGGATTGAAGGTCACAAAGGAGGAAGAAGAAAGCAAAATAAAATGTCCTAAAATTGGACTCAAAATGGTTCAAAATTGATGGTGATATGTAATGAAACATAATTGGTCCAAATGTCACATTCTCATTGGTTTATACTCCACCAGTCACTCTCTTCATCTTGTCATCCCTTCTTTAAATCACCATGACTCACTAACTGCTGATCATTTGATCATGAAATTTTGTAGGCATATTCACAAGACATATATGAACAATATTCATGTTTCATACGCACCTTAATTCAGACTATATGATCCTCAATTAAAATGAAACATTTAAGGTACCTGAATCAGTATCCTAACATGAGTAAATTCAGTAAAAACAACCATAACTTTCATTATAATTTTCTTTTTGACCTGATTATTTCCCCAAAATCCAACTAAGACTTAGTGCTACAACATTTCTTCCTTATGCTCCTTCAAATTCCACTCTATCAAGACAGAAAATGGGTTGAAAAGTTATAATAGATTTCAGTCCTGAAATCAAATTGTGACTCCAATAATGTCTAAATTAAAAATCCCTCTCTACAACATCTTATAATTCATCAATGCATGTATATAAAATACAATTTACAATTATGGATGTGAAATGACTCTCTAAATAGGGGATTCCTATATATATAGGAATCGGGTCACTACATTCCTAGTTGTGATGTTTTGTTTGTTTATTTATAAGTTTATAGTTTAATTTCTTGATATTGTATGAAACCTTTGGTTTTTACTAATATAGTTGTTGTTTTCTTTAATTTTAGGCTTTTTTTCTTGTTATTTCATTATAGTGATTTCTAGTTTAATTTTTATTATTTTTGTTTTTAGTATGTTAGCTTAGGTTGTACTTAGATTGGAAGTTATTGATAGGATTTTGGATGATTAATTATGAGAATTGATTAGGAATTAAATAGGGTTTGTGATTTAGGTAAAGGTTGAATTGGAATTCTAGTTAAATGACATGAATTAGGAATTAATACATAGGATTGATCATCTTAGGTATAATTTCTAGTTCAATTGCTAAAAATAAGCTTGTGATACGTAATAATCCTAATGATTTCCACAAGTAGCAATAGGTTAACTGATTTTATCAATGAACTTAACTAATTAATATAGGATTACAATTCTTTAAGTTACCCAATTCGAGTTTACAAGATTGTGTTTTAGGTTAGCTATTTCTTAGCATGTTAATGCTACTGTGCCATTAAATCTAGAGAGGTTATTCTAAGTTGTCACATAGTTAGGGATACTTTTAAAGCTTGCTAGATTTATCAAAGATCAAAAGAACTTAGGACGCAAGAGCTTGTTTTTCTCTATAGGTTAGAATTTTACACCAATCCTAATCTATATGTTTTGAGGATCAATTATAAATCCTAAATCCTGGATATATCTTTTGCCTAATTCTCTTTTATTGTTATCTATTTCTTTGTGTTTTTTATCCTTAGAGTTTTGTTTTTATTTGTTGTCTTTTTCAGTGTCTTTGTATCTAGAGGTTTTATTTTCTTTTTATTTTCTTTTATGCAACATTAGGAATAGCTGTTGAACACAACTAGTTTTCTGTGGGATTGACCCTGACTTACCCTACTACAGAGTTAGTTTGATAGTTAGGTATTTTATTATATGGTGAGCTCGCAATAGCTCTACAATTATGCAAATACCAAAAGTTCTTCAAAGTAATGGTGTAAGGTGAAATTCAATTCTAACCAACTTGTAAGAAACTTTAGTTAGATAGAGAGCGAGAGAGAGAGAATGTGATTGTCACACTAAAAAGAAATTTCATTTCAAGAAGTTGTGATTTAAAAGTTATTCAAGATCTTTTAATAGAAGAAAGAAAAAAGTCAAATTTTTTAAGAAACATGCTCTGACAGTTAAGAAGTTAAAAAAATGCTATCTTTGTGGCTAACCATGATGTTATGTAAGAAGGTACCCTAAAAAGACTAAAAAGAATATCAAAATTCTACAGTTTATTGAAGCAATGATACCAATAAAAGTTGGTGAAGATTTAAAATCCATCTTCAAAGATCAATCTAATAAAGATGAAAAGCACAATTTACTCGTTTTATTTATAAATCCATTAAAAAAAGTGATTCCTCTACCTAAGAGGATTATGATGAATCCATCTATAAGATGAGAGAATCCCATTTGAAAATGAAGTCCTAGTGGTTATAAGGTCATATGTTAAACTTTAATTACTACTAACAAAGTATCATAGACCAATCACCACTATCAGATATATTGACATAAAATCTTGTAGAAGTGCCATGAAACCACCCATCCTTCCTTTAGAAGAATGCTAACCCCATAAGGAATATTTTATTGTGGTAGATGGTAAGTCTTTCAAAATTCTTCTTATCACCAAAAAAATGATTACTATAAAGTTTTGTTTAGATTGTGTAGTTTAGACAAGAATTATTGTAAGCAATTTTCTTAGTCTTGATACACTTTTTGGCTTAGATATTTATTGTCAAGTCAACCAATTATAGATCTTACCTTAAGGAATTTGATACAAGTAATTGTTTTTATACTTATATGGATATTCACAATATGTTTGGACTACAAGAAGTTATTTATGGATATAAGGACATAAAAAATCAACTTTTACACTATTGCTCAGAGATCATGATTAATTTAAATATCCTTATTTGTTGGTCCTAAATGACGCCTAAGAGGAGGTGAATTAGGTTCCACTAAAAAATTTAAGCAATCACACAAAAATAAAATTAATAGTAAATTTGTGGAAGCTAAATAAACCAATATAAAACAAATGAGATGGAATGAACTTATACTTATTGAAAATAAATTAAGTGATACAAAAGTTAATTCAATAACAACTTACACACTCCTTTTTGGCTTAAGGATGACCTTCTCTTCTTTTTGAAGGCTCAAGAATAACCTTTTGATAAGTTCTATTTTTAGACTTAAGAATAACCTCGAAATACTCCTTTTTAAAGGATCAAGAATAACCTTACAGTGACAAAGAAACTACTCGTTCGTAGAGAGAATTCAAGTCACACAAAAACTTGATAAACAAAACACGTAAACACTTTTAATCTCAAACTTTTGATCAGATGCTTAGACTCATAACCTGTTAGTAATTATCATGTTTAGCTCCTTGCGTCCTCATCTATTTATATATAAGAGTAAGACTTAAATAACTGTTGGAGCATTAATAAACTCTTCTGACCGTTGTCTAATAGATATGGCCATTATATAGAATTTCTGTATGTTGGGTAAATCTTCTATTCGTTAAGCAATATGATCATTGCGTTCTGTTCAGTCAATCGATTGGCCATGTTCGATTGATCGATCTTCTAAATTTGTTCATTTGGTCGACCGATAGCTATCGTTCGGTTGACTGATATTCATTTTATCGGCTGATCTTTACCAAGTCAGTCGATTTTCCTTAAAGTTTTCATTCGATCGACCAATCTCCATGGTTTGGTTGACCAATCTTCCTTCAGTTGGTCGATGCTCCCTTCAGCGCTTGTGTTCAGTTGATCGAGTCATCAACATCCTTAATTACTTAAACATCTTCTATTCAACAGACCTAACTTTAAACACACTTAAACAAAAGATATTAGTAGAAAGAGTGCTTTTTCATCATCAAAATCAGGTAAAATCTCCCTTGGTTCAGCAATCTCTCCCTTTTTGTTAATGACAAAACTAAGTGATTTAAACAACACAATCAGTTATCAAATTTCAAGATTCATATCTCACTAACTCCCCCTTACTTCATGCATATCTAACTCCCCCTAAATTAAACAAGAATTCAAGAACAACTCCAGCTAAAAACATGCAATCTTCTCCCCCTTTTTGGAATCAACATAAAAGGTTTATTCTTAGTAGAAGATTGAAAACTTTCACATAAATAAACACTAAACATAATATCTGGATGACTAACATTTAAATATAATAAAGTTCCAATCATACCTCGAAAGAGTGTTACTACATCTTTTCTATCTTCATCTTTATTCAACTTAGTAGATGTGCTTATAAGAGTGCCTAAGGGCTTTGATTGATTCATGCCATACCGCTTTAGATGCTCTCGTGTATACTTTGTTTGAATTATGAAGATACCATCCTTCATTTGTTTATTTGGAGCCCAAAGAAGAAATTTAATTCTCCCATCACGCTCATTTCGAACTCCTAGCTACTTTAGGAGGACCAAATAAATCCATATGAAGTAATTCAGGGGGTCTAGAAGATGTTATCGATTTCTTACTTGTTTCCTATTTGAGATACTCCACAGAATTTGTCCTTTTCATACTTTATGTTTGGAAGTGCTCTAACAAGTTGTTTCGAATTGAGGTTTGAAAAGAGATTCATACTTGCATGTTTGAGTCATCGATGCCAAGTCTAAGCGCATTCACTCAAGGAAATTAAACACTTGTCTTCAAGATTAGTAACACAATATAGATCAACAGTGTAAATATTTCCTTATCCTTTTCCTAAAAACACGACACTATTGTTATCTATCTTAGTGATAACACATTCATCTCATATGAAACTAACCTTGCAGTTCTTATCAAATAATTGACTTACACTGAACAAGTTATGTTTCAATCCTTTAACAAGTAAAAAATTATCGATTAATGGACAATTATCTTTACTTACATTTCCAATGCCAATTACCTTACCTTTGGCATTGTCTCCAAACATAACGAATCCTCCATCCTTTCTCTTGAAAGTGATAAATTGTGAAGGATCCCCAGTTATATGTCATGAACAACCACTATCTACGTACCATTTATTTCTTCTATTGTCTGACAAGACAAATAATAACAATTTTAGGTACCCATTTTATCTAGGGTCTTTAAATGATAGTATAACTATCTCATACCTTTTTAACTAAAATTTACACAAATAAAAAAATAAAAATAATAGTTAAAGAGCTATTATAAATAACACGTGTATTTAAAACATATGATCTGATGATAATTTATGAAGGACAGACTAAAAATGACATTTTTCGACCTATCAGTCGAATAATTAAGTTTTATTTTATCAGTTGATCGGACCTATCCATCGGTTGACCAAACAACATTTGGTCAATCGATGTTACCCGTTTGATCTACTGAAACTCTGGGGACTGTAAAAATAAAAAATCAGAAAACATACAAACAGTTGAAATATTAAACCATAAACAATTGAGAAACAAGAAAAGAAAAGAACAACAATCTAGTTTTCAGAATCCATATTGTTTTTGTTTTCTGAAAGTTGTTATTTTTATAGCCATTTGAGAAATTGTTTAGACGGTTATAACAAAAATAAGAGACATGTCCATGATAGCCACAATACGAGTAAAACAATGCAGTTTACGTCCTATATGCATTCCTATAGTCATTTCTATGTCTAAGCTCTTTATGAAAATTTTGTTGAATATGTTGCCTAGGATGCATGAAGATCCTTCTATCATTAAATCGATCTTGGGAGAATCTTTTAGGTCTTGGTGTGTATTTGAATGTGTGATGTTTAAGTTGCAGTCTACTAGGTGTATTTTAATCAATCCTAGGGGTATATTCATCTTCTAAGTTCTGTGCCTTTACAAAAATAGTCTTACTGGTAGATTCCCCTTTTTCATTACTATACCCTAAACCATGTTTATCATTTCCAAACTTTTGAACACTTAATAAGGTATCTAGTTTTTCTTTTCCTTTATTGAATTTTTTAAGTGATTCCTTGAGGGATTCAATTTCTTTCTTTAGGGACTTATTTTCATTTGCTAGCTCATCCTTTTTTTTTAATTAATTAAGGTCATATAATTTCTATGGTCATTATTTTCTGATTTACATGCATTTAATTCTTCTAAAGATTTCTTTTGCGTATCATGCAACTCCTTGTTTCTTTATTTTATATTTCTATGTGTTCTAACTCTTCTTCGTGCGTATAATCACATTCATCTTCATTAGGAGAAGGACCTACCTCGTTATGTGCCATAAAGCACATGTTGTCAAGTTCTTCTTCTTTGGAGTTGCTTGCTTTTTTTCTTTCCTCCACACCTTCTTGACTTCTTCTTATTCTTCTTGTAGGTGGGGGCATTGCGATCTCAAATTTCCCTTTTCATTACACTTAAAACATGTTGTATTAAATAATTTATATTTTGAATAAGATGTATCTTTTTGACGTGTTGATGCATTTTGCATGAACTTCTTTAGCCTTCTTATGATGAATGCGAGCTCCTTGTTTTTGCTTCCAGCTAACAATTCTTTATTGTCGCTTTCCTCCTTTTGGTTCGCTTTGAATGCAAAATTTTTCTTCTTTAGCGTCTCTTGTTCCTCTTAGATATTCTTCATCCTTATATCATATGTTAGAAGTGAACTGATGAGCTTGTCATGAGGAAGTGTGTTGAGTAGCTTCGCCGTCACCTTTATTTCCCATGTCTTTGGTAGGGACATTAAAATTTTCCTACATAGCTCAACACTAAAGTCGATCTTATCTAGACCTTTTAGTGCACTTATAATATTATTAAAATGAGCATACATTGAGGAAATAGTCTCATCATGCATCATAAGAAAAAGTTCATAATCATGAGTAAGCATACCTATTTTGGTCTCCTTGACTTAATTGGTACCTTCATGAGTAATTTCAAGAATATGCCATAAATCATATGCTGTTTCACACATTGCAATCCTATTGTATTCCTATATGCTTAAAGCGCAATACAAAATATGCATAGCCTTATTATTCAAGGATATAGACCTCTTTTCATCTAGGTTTCAGTCATTCTCTTTCTTTAGGACTATCTCATTTCCTATGAGTTTGGTAGGCATTGTAAATGGTTGAGTTACCATTATTTATAAATCAATAATTTCCCCTATCAAGTAGGATCTCATTCTATTCTTCCAATAAATATAATTGTTAACATCAAAGTAAGGTGTTCTATATGGATTATGCCCGTCTAAACTATATGAAGAATCTAAAGAATTCATGTAATATGCCATTTGATCTTTCCTCACAAATTCGATAGAAATTACACTCAAAGTGGGACCTATGTTCTGATACCAATTGTTGGTCCTAAATGACACATAAGAGGGGGTTGAATTAGGTTCTACTAAAAAATTTAAGCAATAACATAAGAATAAAACTAACAGTAAATTTATAGAAACTAAATAAACCAATATAAACAAATAAGATGGAATGAACTTGTATTTATTGAAAATAAATTAAGTGATACATAAGTTAAGTCAATAACAACTTACACACTCCTTTTTGGCTTAAGGATAACCTTCTCTTCTTTTTTAAGGCTCAATAATAACCTTTTGACAGCTTCTTTTTGTAGGCTCAAAAATAAACTCGAAATACTCCTTTTTAAAGGATTAAGAATAACTTACAATGACAAAGAAACTACTTACTCGTAGTGAGAACTCAAGTCATACAAAAGCTTGATAAAATAAACACATGTAAAAACTTTTAATCTTAAACTTTTAATTAGATGCTCAGACTTGTAACTTGATAGTAATTGTCGTGTTTAGCTCCTTGCTTCCTCATCTATTTATACATAAAGGTAAGACTCAAATAGCCGTTAGATCATTTATCAGCTCTTCTGACAGTTGTCTATGAGAAATAATCATTATATATGATTTCTGTCCATTTCGTAAATCTTCTATCTGTTGAGTAATATGACCATTGCGTTTTGATCGGTTAATCGATATGCTATGTTTGGTCGATCAATCTTTTAAATTTGTGCCTTTGGTTGACCGATAGCCATCGTTTGGTCTACTGGTCTTCATTTAGTCGCTTGATATTTATTATGTTAGCAATCTTCCTTAAAGTGTTTATTCGGTTGACTGATCTCTATAGTTTGGCTGATCGATCTTCCTTCAGTCAGCCGATACTCCCTTCAACACTTGTGTTCAGTCGACTGAGTCATCATCGTCCTTAATTACTTAAACATCTTCTATTCAACACACCTATCTTTAAACACACTTAAACAAAAAAAAATATTAGTAGAAAGAGTGTTTTGTCATCATCAAAATCAGGTAGAACCTCCTTTGATTCAACATTATCCATTATAAAAGAATCTGGAGTTCTTTGTTTAGTTACCATTCAAGAGGAATGAAGACATCAATCCTACCAAGCCCACTTACTTAAGGATGAATCGAAAAGATCAAAAGTTAGCACAAGAAGAGCACGCTATCCTGTTAAAGTAAAGATTAATTAAGCTTACTAAATCAAATTAGCCATGCCAAGAGGAAAAGTTGAAAAAGAATAAAAGGAACAAGAGACTAGTAATTGATTACTATCTTCTCTATATTTTCTTCCAAGACGATAAATTTCTTTTTATCTCAAATCAATACATAGGTATTATTTTTAAAGAAGACAAAAATAGTTTAAAATTTTGATTTAAAAGTGTGATTTCGGCAATTGAGTATTGATTTAATAGATCATAATATGATAGTATTCTATATTCCCAATGCTCATTATCAACAAACAGTTATGTCATTTAGGTTTAAAGTTACTATGCTACTGTACTTTTAAATCCAACAAGAACAATAGACCATATTAAGATAGTTTTTGGATGTTACGAAGAAATATGATATAATACTCTCAGCCCGCAAAAGAGAAATTAGGTCAGTTTAAATAGAATTACTGGGAATAAAGTTTTACGATAGATTATGTCAACTTGAACCATATATAAGTGGTGAATTATTATATTTTCCAGATGAAAATCTTACAATTGAATAGATATAACAATTGTGGAGAATTGTTAATTATATCAGAGACTTTATACCTCATGTCTCTTATTACACAAGTCAGATATAAAAATTATTAAAGAAGAATCCCCCACCATGAAATATTAATTAGACAAAGGCAGTACAACATGGAAAGAAGATTAGTCAGACAAAGGTAAGCGAATCTTACAGATGAATGGAAGTAATGATTATTAGGGAGTCATGTTTATTAAAGAAAAATATAGTAAAAGATTTTATTGTGGACATGCAAGTGGAAAATTTAAAGAGTCTAAAAAAATATAACCATGTTATATATAAAGAGATCTTAGTAGTAAAGAGAAGAATTGAAAATTTAGCTTCCACCTCAGCCTATGTTATTTCACTATAGAAATGGATAACACATTTTCCCCCCAAAATTTTAAACCATGCAAAAAAGATTCTCTTTAAAAGTCAATTATTTCAGTAGAAATATTGGTTTTCTTATTATAAATTTATATTTCACCACATTAAGGGGCATCAAAACATAATTACAAACTACCTCTCTTGACCATAAAAAATATCCATCTTATTACGTCCTCACAATCTATCCATCTTACTTTTTTAATGGTTAATCTTCCCTCCACTACTAAAGTGAAAAAATCCTTCCCTCCTACTAGCAAAAATCTAGTAACTCTTGTTGACGTTGATGCCTTAGCAAAAATAAGCCTTTTGTATTGGCAACATCTCTTCCTTTGAAAATTGAGTTTACACTCCTTTCTTAACTTTTTTTGATATTTAGACACTCTACCATCTTGTGTTTTTTATAGGTGAAACTTTAGCTAAGGAAGCAATGTAGTACCTATGGACATTCTTTGCCCTTTATGCTGGTGTCATTGCCCTTCCACCTTTTCAAATATATTAATATTTGAGTAACTAGAAAACTGAAAGTTCAACTCTATGGACTTTCCTAGAGTGAGACCAACCAACTCTATGTTGGAAAAATTAGTTATATAATGTCATTGATCAATACATATTATGGGATGTTCTAATGGAGAAGCAAGATAAATAGTGCTTCTTTGTCATTTACATGAATGACACCATTATGTATATGGCTTAATTTACACTATTAATTAGACATATTTTCATCATACATTGATTTACTGACAAAGATACAAGGAAAATGTCTTAAAAAGTCCTAGGATTTGTCTTAATGATTTAAATTATTTTCCTAACTATGGAACTCAGTCACATGCATGTCACGTGGACCTTATGTAAGAGAGTTTGTTCTTAATGAACAAAAATGTTGTAATTCAATATTCCTGATAGTGAGATAGACCTCACCTTGGAATTAGAATTAGTTCAACCTTCTTAGGACATCACCTCATGTTTTTAAGACTTGCAAAACCCCACTAATGGTCCTCTTATGATTGATGAAAAAGAGTTTGAAGATTTTCTTTTGATGTTTAAAAAGGTAGATGACAACTCAGATGAAGGAAATTTTAAAAAGATATGTCATAATTAGATTGTCTTCCATTATTGTCCTATGTGGAGTCTCGTGTTCTTAATTCCTACACTTTTTGAATTCTTGTATTAAAGTAGGTTGCTACCTTTATTTAAAGTCATTTGTCCTTATTAGTTGTATTATTATACTAAGTGGGCAAATAACTTTGAATTATTGTATTATATGCACTATTTCATCCTTGTCTATTTGTATGTCCCTTGATAATACCCTAATGATAAATCTTTTAGGCATGTCTTCATAATAATTATCTTAGGTTTGAGGGTGAAGTGTGATGTGAGTGCATATTAGTTTATTCTTGAATAAGATGTTGCTTAAGTTGCTTTGGATGATTTTTTATCCTTTTTAGGACTTCGTGAGCATTTTAATGCACTTTTGAAGTTAGAACAGATGTGGAATTAGATTAAGGAGTTGGAACATCATGTTATGAAGTTCCACATAAAATATTAAGGCTATAGGATGACCCATGAAAAGTGCATCAATAGAAGAACAAGAGAAGCCGAAAAAAGCAACAACTCAACTATGGGTAACTTTGATGAAAACGTAGATGAACTTTTGGAGTGGGAATGGTTATGAAATCAATTAAAAAAAATAAAAACATCATGTTATTGAGTTAAAAAAAAATTCAAGCCCAAAGGTCAATTGTGATCCATCCAACTCTAATGGTGATTTAAGTAAGCAAAAATCACGGTTAGGATCAAGGCCTACTCTATATAATAAACTATTTTAATTTTTTTTTTATGATTCTCTTGTCTCTATACATCTCTCTTAGCAGCTGCCAAGTGAGTAAAGACAAATCCTAAACAATTTCCAAAGGTTTTTGTACAAAATTGATGGGGAAGTTAGATAAAAAAAACATCAAGATTTCAAGATCAAGATTGGTTTTGGCAACAATTATCATTAAGAAGTCATGGAATTCAAGGGCTTCACCCATGAGCCTTTTTATGCCTTCTCTTTTTATGGTTCTTGTTATTGTTCTTAGAATTTTTAAGAGATAAACTTCTTATAGGATTTGTATTACTATTAACCCTAAGATGCAATATACATTTTTTCTTTTGATTGAATGTAAATTTTCCAAATTTTTCTTGAATTACTTATGGATATCAACTGAGATTGGTATTTGAATTGATTATGAATGTGAAATATTCAATTCCAATATATGATTTCATATGTTTAGATGGGCCAAATCAAATATATGATTAGATCAACCATAGGTAATGCATCTTACATGGAGACCTTAACCATAAGCTTACATAAGATATTTGGATTAGGTGGTGTGAGCCTAATCAAAGCAATATGCTCCATAGATCTTCGTAATGCATTCAATGGGTAAAGTGAGATAGTGTAACCAACCACTTTATTTATCAAATTGAATATGAATTGCATGACTTGACAATGAGCTTGTGAATTAATTTAGGGAATCTATGGTATAAGTTAATTTTAAAATACATTAAATCAAGTTGAGTTCATGAATATAAAGAATCTTAGAGGGATTAATAATCTGAATCCTAACTTCATTATTGCCAGTTAATTCTTGTGTGTTTTTCTTTAGATTCACTTTCTTATCTTTTATTTATTTTCCTTTTAATTACTCAATAATTCAAAAATATTAATAAGCTAGAAAATAAAGTTGGAACTCCATTGATAGTACAGTTCTTGAGGTTTGGCAACTAGATTCCTTGTAGCTATATTGTATAATGATAGGTACACTTAACACATCATGTGTTGTGATATGGTTTAGTGTGATTCTTGGTTATTTTTCATTTAAAACATAGGCACGTCCATATGCACATCATTCGCCTACTTATTTAAGTAGAGAAAGTTCCTCATTATAATCATAACTTGATACCCATTATTTTGAATAATATTAGTATATTTTTCTCATATAGCTTCTTTCTAAACTCATTCTTTTTCTTGAAAGTTTAAGTCTTTAATAATTTTACCTTCATCATATAGAGACATGAGTATGCTCTATACTTTCTTCTATGAGAGGATCTTAAGCATCATAAAATATCAAATTAGTGATCCTAGATGAGCTTAAAAGTATACAGGGAGAATTGGACAACTTAGATCTATAAGGGGTAAGCCTTGAGTATTTGATATTGTTATCCTTTAACATAGTGTATGTTTAATAACATCTCGTACTCTATGTGGTATCAGAGTCATTCCTTTAATGATGAAGGAAAAATTGTTATTGATAAGAGTGAGGAGGGGGGAAATATAATGAGCTATGAGTGACCCTTATACCTCATCTGTTAACCTAGTCCAATTTTCTTCAATCCTTTCTCTAAACCATCTATGTTCTATTTTAAAATGAACCCTATTAAATGAAAAATTAAACCTAGTAGAAATCATCTATATTCCTGAAGATATAAAAATTCATGACACCTAACTACCTTTATTAAGTCCTTCTAGTTTATATCATAGATCCCAGTTGTTTACAAGGAGTATTAGCTTGAAGATTTCTTTATAAAGACCCATATCTAAAAAAAAGGATTTAGATTTCAAGGCTAGATCAGTGTGGTCTTTAGACTACATTAGAAAAGTAGTATGTTACCTTAAAGTTCCCCTTAGAAGTGATCCCTTGCTAGTATGACCAAGGCTATCCATGCTTACGTATGGGAGCTATCCAGATAATCCTGACTCTTTATAATAAGAAAGGTATTCCAGCAACAACCCATATGTCTTTACTAAATACTAGGTACACAAAGTATCAAAATGTTCTTATTGTTACTCTATTAGCCACCCTCAATAATTAGAGTGTCATTCTCACTATAGCCCCTGATTTTAACATTAAGTTAAATGATCTAGCTTTGCTTACAAGATTGAAGGCTTATATTCAAAGAGTTGGAGAAAAATAAGATTCCAGGTCATCATGGAAAATTTAAACCACTTGATCATTTATAAATTACAAAATCATGTTTTGAATATGCATTTTCCTAACTCCACACCAAATGCTATGTACATGGTTATCGATAAATCTCATGATGAAACTAACATAGTATGGACTCCACGTCAGAGGCCAATTGAGGAATTGACATAATTAATGAGAAGGAGTTTATTACTTCTCAATATCACTTGATCCATATAGCAAACCCTCTAGTTTTAAGAAGTTTAAAAGACAAAACTATGAAATCTATTTTTAAAAGGTTAGGACAAGAATAGTAAGATCCTCCTAGGTTCTCTAGATAGATTATTATGATTAATCTAGTTTTTCTCATTGAGAAGGCCATAATGGTGCTCCAATCAATTCAATTCATCAATATGTGAGATCTACTTATGTCAACTATATAAATGGTCATCTTATTTAAGATATGGATATATCTATATGCCATTTGGATTGTGATTGTTGGATGAATGGTGTTTATTATAATAGTGATAATAAAGTTGATCATTGGAGAAGAAAACCTAAAAAGAATTCTTAATGTAAACCTCAAAGATGGTTGTAGTATGATCATAAATATGAAGATCTAGAATCATAGCCATGGATTTGTTTCCAGAATTAAAGATCTAGGATAAAAACTCTTTATGAAATCCTAAAAATAGTTGGAAAATAACATTTACTCCCTCTAGAAGATATTCGGGCTCAAATTGAGCAAATCATTCCAACTATTTCATTAAATATCCATGAGCATTTTCCTTACATGATGATGCAACCTTATTAATGGAGTTTCCTCATCTTAGGAGGAAAATAAATAGTACAACCAGGGTATCAACAAGACCCTTCTTAGTGTCTATAGAAATTAATCCATACGAAAATTATGTCATTTTCTCTTTAATAGAATAAGTTTTGAATTGGAAAGTAGTAATTACGCAGTATAGAAGAAATTTCTTAACGTAACGACTCCAAACTAGATGGTTTGTGACAACAAACCCAAGAATTGAATACAAGAGTTGATGTAGTATCTCTTCAAGCTTAGCAATTACATTAGAGATTACTTCATTAGATTGAAGAACCTGATTTTGATTTAATAAGGTATATCGATAAAGATTATTATGGACTAGTGGTGTGATGCACAGTGTATATATGTATACTCGATGTTATTGCAAAGGTTCATTTTAAAATAACTACTTCCACACTATGCATAACTCTACGTAAGTTCATCTATTATTTATCATAATATATAAGTGAGTTGAGTATCAATCCCACAAGGAAGAATTAATGAACACTAATATGCATGATGAGCTAATAGTTAACCTATAAATTTGATGATTTTGAATAAATATTAAAGTTAGTTAGTCTAAACTTGAATTAATATTAGAAAGTTAAAGAGAAAATTTGATCAAAGAGGTCTAATTGTGTAATATCAAGACCAAGTTTTACTATATTAAGACAAATGGAGCATTCAACAAATTATAATTCTTTAAAATGGAACAATATACAATTTAACAAAGCAAACACAAGATATCATTCTCTTTCAACCTAAATATGTAAATGTTCTTACATTCAAAACAATTCAAGATTCAAAGAAATAATGAAAACAATTAGAATAAACTCCTTTGTTCCAACCTCCAAATCCAAGATGATAGTCTTAGATGACACTTTGGAGGGTGAATTAGGTTCTTAAAAAAATCTATAATGAATTCCTAAGTTCACTTAAATTTCTTTAATACTTGGCGGAAACTAGTTGTGGAAAATAGAAAACAATTTAAACATTCAATAAAATTTTTTAATATGCATAATATCACATAATAATCACTGTTATATCAAACAATAATACAAGTACAATTTTTGGACAACAAAAATCAAAATAATAAAATCTAGCACAACTTAAAAATTAAGTGTGTAAAAGCAAAAAGAAAAGGGAAGAGATATACAATTGATTTATACTAGTTTGAAGAAGGTCCACATTCTCCTACGTTTAGTCCCTAATAGCCATTTATTGAGATTTTTTAGTATCAAATAATAAAATCACAACATTAGGAAATATAGATATCTTTTTCAAAGGCTCAAAATAAACCTTTCACTCCCATTTTAAGGCTTAGGAATAACTTTCCCCTTAACAAAACTACCTCCCAAAATTATACTTATAAAATAATTTCACTCTAGCACGCTTTAGTATATTTGGAGGCTTACAAAACTCCAATATATTTGGAGGCACTCTTACTAAAACCTTTATAATGCTTAAAAGACTTGATTAATCTCTTTGTAAACTCTTGGATGATAAAAACCAATGTGAAACAACCTATTTATAGCCCTAGGATATCAAACTAGTTGTTTGATACCATTGCCAGCATTATAATGCATTAAAATTTTGTTATTATTGAGAAATATCTATTGAACCATGATTTTTCCCTTTAATAGTGGTTTATGTGAATATCAATAGTGTCATTGATGTATTGCTATTTTAGCCCCTTCAATATGAGTCTATAATGGTATCATTGAAAAAACCTAGCACTTATCGTTATATAGCACAAAGAATAACAACGAAAGCATACAACGTTGTTAAGCAAACCCAAAATTGCTGTTGAAATCCTATAAAACACATAAAACTTTACACAAAGCAATTCCAATCAAATCCAAACCTAATCCAACATTGTACAAATTTCCTAAAGTCATACACATATCTAAAACACTTTAAAATTTTTTTAACTCAACAAAAGGATTATTAAAAATGTTTCATACAAAATATCTCTTGATTATGTAACCTATATACATGTTCTTAATAATGAATGTGCTATGCACGAATTGAGCCTCATTAAAACATCAAAAAGAGCTAAATATGATTTAAAAAAAAGATTACATATGAAAACCTATATAAGTTCTATCTTGGCCCTTCCAAAAACATTGAGTCCTGATCAATCTACTTTACAAAATCCAATTTTGCTCTAAAACTCCTTAAACATCTTCTTTATCACTTTAACTTAACATTTGTCTTTCAGTGCTTCAAACATACAAAAATTTTAATCCTTTTAATGTTTTGTCAATATCAAAACAAGGTAAACCTTACTTAGTTTTAACAATCTCCCCCTTTTTGATGATTACAAAACCATGTGATATAATAATCATAAGCTATCAAAAATCATTCAACCATACTATACATCACATGATTTTCGCTCAATACATAAATTCAACTTGTCCAACTCATTTTATCAAACTAAAACCTATTCCAAAAACTCAATAGATTTCACAAAAGAATATAAGTCCTTAAAAACTAAAAAATGAACAAGTCCCCCTAAAATCATCAAAATCACACAACCATTTGTTTAATAACCAATTCAAAAAAATTAAAAGTTAACAAATCATTTGGAAATCACTAAGTCCGACAAAATTGGTAACTCTTCCTAAATTCATGCGTTTTACGAGAATTAAAAAAAGAAAAGAAAATATACTACTCCTCCTTAATAAACCAATATATATCATATACATCTATCCCCCTTTTTTGGAATCATCAAAAAGATAAGAATAAACACTTAAATATGTCAAAACACAAAATTAACACATTTTATTAATAAAGGTAAAACAATAAATTAGATATAATTATTTAAAAATCAAAAAGAAGAATCATCAATCATACCTATCTCTCTCCTATTCATGCAAAATCTAGCCTTCCACAAAGGTTTAGTAAAAATATCAGCTAATTGATGCTTAGTATCGATAAATTCAAGTTTTATATCACCATTTTGAATATGATCTCTAAAGATATGATAACTAATCTCTAAATACTTTATCCTTGAATGTTGAATGGGGTTCTTTGGAAAACAAATTAAATTAGTATTGTGACATTTAATGGGATTTTACTAAGTTTTAAACCATAATCTTTAAATTGTTGTCTAAGTCATAAAACTTGAGTGTAACAACTGCCAATAGTTATATATTTGGTTTATTCCATAAACAATACAAAATATTTTTATTTTTTACTGAACCGTGAAACTAATGCATTACTTAATAATTGACATACACCAACAGTACTTTTTCATTCTATTAAACTACCTGCATAATCAGCATTAAAATAACCAACCAATTCCAAGAATATGTTTTTAGGATAGTCGAGTCATAAATGCAATGTTCCTCACAAGTATATAAGAATGTGTTTAATAGTTAAAAGATGTGACTCCCTAGTAGATGCTGAAAATATAGCTCACAAACACATACTAAACATGATATTTGGCCTTCTTGCTGTCAAATAAAGTAAACAATCAATCATACCTTTATATTGTCTAACATCCACTTCCTTATTATCCTCATCTTTGTATCAATTTTGTGGATGTGATCATTAGTATCGCTTTGCTTGGTTCATTATAAACTGTTTGAGTAATTCCTTTATATACTTGGTTTGGTTGATGAAGATCCCATCCTTCTTTTACTTGATTTGGAGCTTGAGAAAAAAGTTTAAGTCCACTATCATGCTCATTTCAAACTCCTTACTCATATATTTAACAAAGTCTTGGTACAAAAACTTATATGTAGCACAAAAAATGACATGATCCACATAAATTTGAACAACTAAAAGAGTTTATTTTTCTTTACTGATAAAAAAAGTGGTATTGTGTTTTTCTTTTACAAATCCATTTTCAATTCGAAATGCACTTAGCATATTATACCATGCTCTTAGTGCTTACTTTAAATCATATAGGGGTTTAAATAATTTTAAAAAGTGCTATGATGAATCATGTCTTTCAAAATCAAGGGATTGTTTAACATAAACTTATTCATGTATGAAACCATTAAAAAATGTAACATCCATTTGAAACAATTTAAGTTCCATGTAAGATGCAAATGTAAGTAAAAGTCTAATGGCTTCTAGTCTAGCTATGATGGAAGAAGTCTCGTCATAATTTATTCATTTTTCTTGATTATATCCTTTTGAATATCACTTCTTATTTAGCTAGAGGAATGATCCTTTTTATATCTCCATTCTCTATGTAGCTCATCCTTCTTCCTTTCATCTTTAGTTCAATAATTTGCTATTATGAGGTTTGTCCTTTATCATTTTCTTCAAGTGAAAGCTTCTTTTAGTCCTTAGACAAACCTATATATTTATCCTCAGAAACTCTCTTGTTTTCAAAAGAATTAGTCTCATCAAAAATAAAATTCACAAATTCTTCTACAATATGAGTTCTTTTATAAAACACTCTATATACCTTACTAGTCAAAGAATAGCTTAAAAATATACCTTCATCGATTTTAGAATCAAACTTGCTTAACTATCCTTAGTGTTCAAAATATAGCACTTACAACCAAAAACCCTAAAATGACTAATTTTTGGTTTATTACCTCTTCAAATTTCATAAAGGGTCTTATCTATTTTATACCTAATGTCAACCTTATTAATTATATGACATGTATATTCTACGATTTCAGCTAAAAAATACTTTGATAATTCATATTCGTTAATCATAGTTCTAGTAATTTCTTGAAAATTTTTATTTTTCCTTTCTATTACATCCTTTTGTTGGGCAGGCCTAAGGGATAAAAAGTTATGCGAAATGTCATGATCATCACAAAAGGATTCAAACAAGTCATTATCAAATTCTTTATCATAATCACTCATAGTAGATGAAATTGACAAGCCTTTTTTAATTTTGAACATTGTTAGTGAAATTCTCTAATAATTTAAATCATTCATCCTTGGATCTTAAAAACAACATTTATATAAATCAACTAAAGCCATTAACCATAAAAAATGCATATATATTATCACCTAAACTATCTAATCTAGTAAGGCCAAACAAATTCATATGTAAAGGTTCAAGGGGTCAAAAAGTTGTTACTAATTTTTTTCTCAGAAATGAAGTCCTTACTTATTTTCCTATTCGGCATGCTCCACATATCTTGTCCTTTTTGTACCTTATGCTTTGGAGTCCATTGACAAGTTGCTTGGAATTGAGTTTTGACAATAAGTCCATACTAGTGTGTCTAATCCTTCTATCCTAAATCCATGTGCTTTCATTCAAAGAAACGAAACACTTGTTCTCTAGGTTAGTATCATCCAAATTACAACATAAATGTTACCTTCTCTTTTTCTTAAGAAAACATTACTATCATTGTTTACATGTGAAACAACACATTCATTACCTTTAAAGCATACTTTATAGTTCTTATAACATTATTAGCTATCACTTAAGAGATTACACTTCAAACCATTATCAAATAAGTCACCATTAATTAAAGGACAATTATTCTTACTGACTTTTCCAATGCTAATTACCTTATCCTTAGCATTGTCTCCAAAAGTGATAAATACTCTATCCTTAACTTTTTAAAGTGATGAATTGTGTCATCAGACATGTGTCGTGAACATATACTATCTATGTACTATTTATTTCTCCTCTTGGTGACCTATAAAACAAGAAAATTATGTATATTTATGTACCCACAAACTCTTGGGTCCTGAAATGTTAGTAGATACCTATCTCCACCTCTTGGTAAAGCATCTCTAATTCTATTATAACAAAAATGTGATATATGTCCATGATAATCGCAATATATGCAAAATAATGGTGAGTTAAACCAAAGTAGGTTCCACCTTATTTTGATGATGATAAAACACTTTTATTACTAATGTTTTTGTTTAAGTGTATTGTAAGGATAGGCATTTTAGAATGAAGATGAAGCACATTTACTAAAAGAGTTTAAAGTCTAATAAGTGACGAAGAGTTTTAGCTATTGACATTTAAAGAAAATCGACCAACTGAATAAGCACTAGTTGAACAAATGAATCAAAGAAGACTATCAGTTGATCGAATCCATGCACCGATCGACCAAATGAGCAAAACTAGGAAGATCAGTTAACTGACCGTCTCCTATTGGTTGATCGTATAAGAAGATTACAAAGTAAAATATTAGGAACAGTCATATTTTACAACGATAATAAGCCTTAATGAAGAAGATGAACATTAAAGATATAATGCAACAATTAATTAATCCTAATTATCATTATAAATTGGTGTATTAGCAGGAGATAAACAATCAATGAGTGACACTAAGAAAGTCTAAGTAATTTTATGCCTATTGAGAAGTGTTTTGAGCCTCTTATTGTTTTTGTGTGAAGTAAAGTTTTGTGATGCTTGTGATTATGCTGCCATTATGCATTGAGTCCCTTTTTCTCACTAAGGTCTTGTACTCACAAGTTATTCTTGAGTCTTAAAAAAGAATGTGACAAGATTTTTCTTTAAGCTTAGAAAAAGAACACGAGGGGGTTATCCTTGAGCCTAAAAAGAAATCGTAAGTTTTAACGTTGTAATTTTCAATTTGCGTTTTATTCTTATTCAACATTACAAACTTATTTCATCTTATTTGTGCATTTTAATATTTTGTCTAACTTTTTCAATTACTTAAATTTTTTGTTGCGATTTACATAAAATTTTTATAACCTAATTTACCCCAATTAGGTGTTATATAGGACCAACAAGTGGTATTAGAGCTTAAGTCACACATAGAGTGTTAATTCTAGAGAATTAGTAAGCAAAAATCTTATGGAAAATTTTATGAGTTTTGTATCTCCCTCATCTAGCCTAGAAGACCATAATACCCATAGAACTCCCTTATTTGATGGAAGTAATTATTTGTAAAAATAGAATGAGATGGTACTTGATAGGTGAAAATGCCGATTTATGGATGATGGTCTCACAAAAGTTTTTATGCCTACTCAACTTTTAGGTAATGAACTAGTGTTAAAGAAAGAAAGTGAATGGAATGTTGAAGAAAAGAAATCAATATCCTTAAATTTCAAGGCCATGCATACTTTATACTATGCTTTGAGCATGGAAGAATACAATATGATCTCTATGTATGAAACTACATATGATATTTGGCATACGTTGGAAGTCACTCATGAAGGCACAAACCAAGTGAAAGAAACTAAAACAATTATGCTTACTCATGAGTGGTCTAAAAGGTCTAGGTAAGACCTATTCTAGTTTTAAGCTTGTTAAGAAAATTCTTATGTCTCTACCAAAGTTATGGGAAACAAAGGTGATAGCAATTCAAAAGGCTAAAGATCTCAATGCACCTCCTCTCAACAAGCTTATTGGTTTAAAGTTGACATATGAGATGAGTATGAACAATATTCAAGAAGAACAAGACATGCCTAAAAATAAGAATGTAGCATTGAAAGCCTGCAAAAAGGAGGAAAAAAAATTTGAAGAATCATCTTTTATAAGTGAAAAAGAGGAACTCTCTATTATTACAAGAAGATTAAAGAAATTCATGAGAAATTCATTAACGCATCGAAAAGGTATGCTTTTCTCTAAAATAAATTATCTAACGTAATGTGCTTTGAATGTAGTGAAAAAGGCCACTTAAGATCACAATACCCACACCTATAAGAAGAAGAAGAAAAAGAAGGAAAGAAGGACTAGAAGGCATGGAAGAAGGAAAAGAGGGACTCTATGAAAAATAAAGCATTTAAAGCTACTTGGTCCGAGTCAAATGATTTCGAAAGAGAGGAAGTAGCCAACATGTTCTTTATGGAAAACAATGCGGTATGTCCCTCTCTTAGTGAAAATGAATATAAAGGTGATTATTCTTGTAATGAAGTATTAGAGCATATAGAAGAATTAACTAAGAAAAATAAATAATTTCTTGATAAACATAGGAAAGCCTTAGAAGCATTAGATTCATGCAAATTGGAAAATGAAAATCTAGGAAAGACATGATTTTTGTTTGCAAAGATAAAGATGAACTAGTTAATGAAAATATGACTTTAAAGAAAGAAATTAAATCCCTTAAGGAATCCTTGAAAATTTTAACAAGGGAAAGGAAAAACTACAAACATTTTTAAGTGTTTAGAAATTAGGAAACGATAAACATGAGCTAGGATATAGAATGAAGCCTCTACTAGCAACATTTTTTTTTAATTAAAGGAAAGAACTTAGAAGATGAATGCTCACCTAAATTGTTCTTAATGCATCTAGTAGACCCAAATCTAGCAATCATGCTTTCATGTATACTCTAAGGCCTAAGAAATTTTTCTCAAAGACAAGTAAATGAAATAAAGTCTTTTAGTCAACATAGATAGTATTTTCAAAGAGCTCACAATGTTTTTAGATAAAGAAATTCCTTTATTTTGATTCTATCATAAACACCATTGACACGTCTCACATTTTCGTATCGTTTGAATAACCTGTCTAATGAATATAGGACATATAATACTTAAAGAACCATAACAATTTCAATTCCAAACGTTAGATAAACTCTTAAAATATATGCTAGCTTTTATGTTTATGAATGCTAACTTTATATATGAAGGCTATATTTTTTAGTTTGGTCGACTGGCCATAAAAATCAGTCAACCTAACATATTTCGGTCGAACGAAACGTTTGATCCAGTCAACTGATAGGTTGTTGATTCCTAATTCTTCATCTTTTTGTAAATTGACATAATATTCACTTATGTTTTTAACTTTTCGTAGCTGCAGCATAGAAACCTTATAAAGCTTTAACTCTTTATGCATAGTATTATTGTCTCTCAAATTTATAAATTAAAGGTTGTTAATACTAAAAGGATGAGTCAGGTATGCTGCTAACACTTAAGGACCCAAGATGGGTACCTAAATCTATTTCTTTTTTTTTTTGTAGGATATCAAAATAAGAAACAAATGGTATGTGGATAACGAATGCTCGTGACATATTATTGGTGATTCCTTACAATTCATAACTTTCGAAAGCAATGATGGAGGATTTATCACTTTCAGTGATAATACCAAGGATAAGGTAATTGGCATTAGAAAAGTAGGTAACGACAATTGTCCTTTAATCGATAATGTATTACTTGTTGAACGTTTAAATAATAATCTATTGAGTGTAAGTCAACTATGAGATAAAAGTTATAAAGTTTTCTTTGTAGGAGATGAATGTATTGTCTCTCAAATAGATGATGATATTATTTTTCTCTTAGGAAAAAGAGAAGGAAACATTATATTATTGATTTATATGGTGTAACTAACCTTAAAGATAAGTGTTTAATTTCCTTAAGTGAGTGTGCTTAGACGTGGCATCGACAACTTGGACATAAAAGCATAGATCTCTTATTAAACATAAAATCAAAAGAAATTGTTTGAGGACTTCCAAGAATTAAATACAAAAAAGATAAAAATTTTTGGAGCAGTTAAATGAGAAAGCAAAAAGAAATTGCTTGAGATTGATGATGCAGATCTATCCAAGGGCATAAAGAACCTTTCACTGAAAGATGAAGGATAAACATCTTAAGAGCCAATTGTTGAACCAAGTGAAGAAAGGAGAAATGAAGAGCTACCAGGAAATTGGAAATATAAAAAGGATCATCCCTTCGACCAAATTATAGGTAATATCCACCAACGGTTAAACACTCACTCTCATTTTAATTTATCACATCTTACCTTTATTTCAAAGATTGAACCTAAGACTATAAAAAAGGCTTTAGATGATGAGAATTGGATCTTAGCTATGAATGAGGAATTCAATCAATTTAAATGACACAAAGTTTAGACTTTAGTATCTAGGCCTATAGATCATCCGATAATAGGTACTAAATAGGTATTCAAGAACAAATTAGATTAACAAGAAAACATTGTTAGAAACAAAACAAGATTAGTGGCTCAAGAGTATAACTAAAAAGAAGGAATATACTATGATGAAACTTTTGGCCTCGTAGCTAGATTAGAAGCCATTAGATTTTACTTGCATTTACATCTCATATGGGATTTAAATTTTTTCAAATGGATGTTAAAAGTGCATTTTAAAAGATTTTATACAAGAAGAAGTTTATGTTGAGCAAGTCCTAGTTTTGAAAGACATGATGCACTCGAACATGTCTTTAAATTGTGTAAAGTTTTATGTGGTTTAAAACAAGTGCCTAGAGCATGGTATGATAGATTAAATGAATTTTTACTTGAAAATAGTTTTGAAAAAGGAAAAGTAGACACAACTTTATTTATTAATAAGGATAAAAATAATTTATTAATAGTTTAAATCTATGTAGATGATATCATTTTTGGTGATACTAATGAACTTTTATGTCAAGAATTTGTTAAATGTATGAGTATGGAGTTCGAGATAAGAATGATGGAAGAATTAAAATTCTTTCTCAGACCCCAAATCAAACAAATGAAACATGACATCTTCATCAACCAATTAAAGTTCACAAGAGAGCTAAACAACCATTTTTGCATGGATCAAACTAAGCCTTTGGGCACTCCAATGAGCACATCTATAAAATTAAATAAGGATGAAGATGGTAAAGAAGTGGAAATAAAGAAATATTGAGGTATGATTAGTATTTTCCTATATTTAACTGCTAGTCGACCTAATATCATGTTTAGTGTAAGTTTATGTGCACGTTTTCAATTTTAACTTAGAGAATCTCACTTATTAGTTGTTAAACATATTTTGAAATGTTTGAATGGTTCATTGCATTTATGAATTTGGTATCCTAGGAATGCATGTTTAGATTTAGTTGGTTATTCTGATGCTAATTATGCTAGAAGTTTATTAGATAGGAAAAGTACATCTAGTGCATGTTATTTCTTAGGCAACGCATTAGTTTCATGGTTTTGTAGAAAATAGAATTTTGTTACTTTGTCTTCGGTGAAAGATGAATATATAGCCACTGTTAATTGTTGCACTCAAGCATTATAGTTTAGACAACAATTTAGAGACTATGTCTTGAATATTCATAAAATTCCTATACAATGTGATAATACTAGTACTATTTACTTGACAAAAAACACCATTTAGCACTCTAGGACTAAGCATATTAAAATTCGTTATCATTTCATTAAAGATCATGTTCAAAATGGAGATATAGAACACGAGTTTGTTGATACCTTGTACCAATGAGAGGATATGTTTACTAAACCTTTATATGAAGATAGATTTTGTAAAATTAGAAGAGAAATTCACTATGATCTCTTATTCAAATGTTTATGCCTTTTGTGATAATTGTAAAAAGGGGGAGAGGTTTGTGATATTTTACTCCTTATGTTTTTTACTTTATATATGAATTGGGGGAGAGTTGAACTTAAAATTAATTATAGTTGTGTATCTTGAATTCTTATTTGATTTAGGGGGAGTTTAGCACTTGATCATATTTCATAATATCATATAGTTTTTTTATCCCCAAAAAGGTGGAGATTATTGAACCAAAGAAGATTCCACCTTATTTTGTTGATGACAAAATACTTTTATTACTAATGTTTTTGTTTAAGTGTATTGTAATGATAGCTATTTGGAATAATTTTGATGTGCAATAGATAAAAGAGTTTGGAGTCTATTAAGTGACAAAGAGTTTTAGCCGCTAATGTTTAAAGAAGCTTGACCGACCAAATAAGCACCAGTCGACTGAATGAAGTAAGAAAGAATATCAGTGAACCGAATCCATGCATTGGACGATTGAATGAGCAAAACTAAGAAGATTGGTTAACCGACCATATCCTATCAGTTGACCGAATGAGAAGATTACATGACAAAAGATCAGGAAGAATCTTAGTTTGTAATGGTAATTAGCCTTAATAAAAAAGATGAATGTTAAAGATATAGTGCAATGGTTAATTGATCCTAATTAGCATTATAAATTGGTAGATTAGTAGGAGAGAACCAATCAATGAGTGACATTAAGAAAGCCTAAGTGATTTTGTGTGTATTGAGAATTGTTTTGAGTTTTTTATTGTTTTTTGTGTAAAGTAAAATCTTGTGAGGCTTGTTATTGTGCTATTATTGAGCATTGAGTCCCTTTCACTCACAAAGGTCTTGTAATTATAAGGTTATTGTTGAGCCTTCAAAAAGAATGTGTCAAGTTTATTCTTTAGGCTTAGAAAAAGAACAGGAGAAGTTTATCCTTGAGCCTCAAAAGGAGTTTATAAGTTGTAACATTGTAATTTTCTATTTGCATTTCGTTCTTATTCTTATTCAACATTACAAACTTATTTCATCTTATTTGTTCATTTAAATACTTTTGTCTAGTTTCCATAATTTAGTTAAAGTATTTTTATGATCTGTATAAAATTTTTATCACCTAATTCACCCCCTCTTAGGTGCCATATAAAACAAACATGGAGTATAAGTCCTATATACATTCTTGTGAGCATTTCTAGACCTAAAATCTATTATAAGATGTTTGATGAAAATGTTGCCTAGGTTAAGAGAAAATTCTTCTATCATTAAATCAATATTGTGGAAAACTCCTAGATCTTAAAATGTACATGTATGCATAATGCCTAAGTTGACATCTTCTTGTAGATGCATTTTTTATAATCTTAGGAGTACATTCAGCTTCTAAATGCTTTCCCTTTACAAAAACCATCTTATTAGTAAATGCTCCATTTTCATTCGTATAGCCTAAACTATGTCTATCATTCCCTACCTTTTAAGCACTTATCATAGTTTCTATTTACTCATTTCCCTTGGTAAATTTCTCAAGTAATTCTTTAAATGATTCAATTTTTCTCTTTAAGGCTACATTTACATTTACTAATCTATATTATCTTTGTTGATTGAATCTAAGTCTTACCTAAGTTCTTTATTTTCTAATTTATGTTCATTTAAAAATTTCAAAGATTCCTTATGTTTATCATATAACTTCTTCTTTTTCTTGGCAAATATTCCACATAATCTAACAATTCTTCATATGTATATTCAAGTTTAAATTCATTTTCACTATTATGAGAGTGAGAGGAACTTACCTTATCGTGTGCCATAAAGTAGATGTTTACGGCTTCTTCTTTTTCATAATCACTTGATTCAATCCATGTTGCCTTTAATCCTTTCTTCCTTGGCTCCTTCCTTTTCTTCCTTTCTTTCTTTTCTTTCCTTTTGTCCTCTTAAAGGTAAGAGTAATATGACATTAAGTGACTTTTTCACCAAATTTGAAATATGTTATGACAGTACATTTAGTTTTAGATGAGGAGTTACCTTCTTTTCTACAGATGGGAGCGTTTTTTCATATAAGCTACCTAAGGCCTCTTGGGATGATTGTGAGTGTTTCTTGTTCTTCGCTCTTATATGAGGATTCTTCATTCTCACTCTCTTCCCTCCTTGTTGCTTTTAATGCGATGTTCTTCTTTTTTGGAATTTTATCATCCTTTTGAGTTTGCTTTAGTCTCAACTCGTAAGTCAAAAGTGAGGCTACAAGTTCTTAAACCAGAAGCATGTTGAGATCCTTAACTTCTTGTATTGTTGTGACTTTCACCTCTCAATTTTCATCAAGGACCTTAGTATTTTTCTAACAAGGTCAAAATTTGTATAGGTCTTACTTAGAGCTTTTAAAACATTTATAATATCAATAAGGAAAGCAAACATACCAGAAATAGACTCATCTTGCAAAATGAGAAATTATTTATATCGATGAGTCAACATACTCACTTTAGTTTTTGAACTTGATTGGTGCATCCATGTGTGATTTCTAAAGTGTGCCAAATGTCATATGTAGTTTCACAAATAGACACTCTACTAAATTTTCTACTTAATGCACAAAATAAGAGACGCATGGCCTTAATGTTTAGAGAGACTAACTTTTCATCTTTGCTATCCCAATCATTTTTGCTCTTAGGAATTCTTTGAATTCCTACGATCTTAAAGAGCATAGGTGTCTCTTGTGAAACTATTTTCCAAAGTCTAAAACTCTTACGCATAAGATATCATCTTATTCCAATCTTTTAATACAAATTATCATTTTTATTAAAATAAGGTACTCTATGTGAATATTGACCTTCAAGGCTAGTAGAGGGAACATAAGTATTCATGTGTGTCATAGTGATCTTTCCTTACTAATTTTACTAGAATTTTCACTACACAAGACGTACGATGTGATATGAATTGTTAGTCTTAGATGGCACTTAAGAGGGTGGAGGGGGAGCCAAGTTCTTAAAAAATTTCTATAATGAATTCCTTAGTTCACTTAAAATTCATTAACACTTTCTAAAAACTAGTTGCAAACAATAGATAACAATTTAAGTGATTTATTAATAGGCGCAATATCATAAAATTATCACTTGTATATCCAAAAATAACACAAAACATAATTTTTGGATAACAAAAATCACGGTTAATCAAATTAAGTACAAATTAAAAATTAAGTGCATAAAAGTAAAGAATAAAGGGAAGAGAGACACAACTGATTTATAGTAGTTTAAAAAACATCCACTTTCTCCTACCTCTAGTCCTTGACAACCATTTATTGAGATTTTGGACTATCAATCAGGAAAATTACAAGATTAAGAAATACGGACACCTTTTTGAAAAGCTCAAAATAAGCCTTTTATTCCCTTTTAAAGGCTTAGGAATAACATTCCTCTCAACAAAACTACCTCTTAAAATTTTCATTTATAAAATAATCTCACTCAAGCACTTTTAGTGTATTTTGAAGGCTCATAAAACTCAAATGTATGCAGAGAAAATCGTGCACTAAAAAGAAATGAAGATGATTTAAAGAACACTTTTAATATTAATGGCGCCATTAATGTAGCACTGTTGTTGTCTGTTTAATGTGGGTCTATAATGGTGCAGTTGAAGAAACCTAGCACCTGTTATTAAAGAACACAAAGAATAATGGTGGGAGAATATAACACCATTAATCACACCCTCGTTAAACTCCAAATAAATACATAAAACTTTATCTAAAGTAATTCTAGTCAAATCCAAACTAAATCCAACACTATACATGTTTCTTAAACTTATACACACATCTAAAAACCTTCAAACACAAATTTTAACTTATTAAGAGGATTATTAAAAATGTTTTGCATAAAATATCTATTGATTATGGAATCTATATGCTTATTCAAAATTACAATAAAGATTATAAATTATAAGCTATATAAATTCTATCTTGGCCCTTCCAAAAACTTGAGTCTTGATCAATCTACTTCATGAATTCTAAGACGCCTTAAACATCTTCTTTATCACTTCAACTTAACACCTATCTTTCAATACTTTAAACATATAAAAACATAAGTTCTTTTGATTTTTTTTCATCATCAAAACAAGGTGTACCTCTTGGGTTTAAAACAAACTTATTTAACATCTTTAATAACTTATTAATCAAAATATATAATAAACTATTAATATAATTATGGAGAAGCCAAAGTAGGAAAAATGAATACTCATTAAAATTATAACACTTTACACAAGACATCTTATGCTCAACCTCCTAATTCAAGCTTCTTGTTTACATTAAAGCACTAACATAATCAAAAAAAGCAAAAGGAATAATGAAAAAATTATGAAAAAACTAGAGTAGAGGTTAGAGAATGCTTATCAAAATGGAAACTCCTTTCTAAGACTTTTTACTTCTAGCCTCCCAATCTGACCTCCTTTAATTTCCTTAAAACTCCTTCCCAATGAGATTGATTGTCTTCAACCTCTAACTATTAAAAAATTGATTAGAAATGTAACATTAGTAAATAGAGGTGGCTGGAGAAATTTCTAGAATGTGGATCCAACTAGCCTCCAAGCCTCATTCTAGGTCTTTTTCATTTTCTATTTATAGTCTTTTTGGCTCCCTAGGGTTAGAAACTGTAAAAATGATGAATTGGCACAAAATTTCTTTGAAATATCTAAAAAATAATTCTCTTTTACACCACACTTTAGGACCAAAACAACCTTTGTTATTAATAGGGATGCATTTCATTGAGTTTTGATAAGTGATTTCATAAGGTTTTACACCTATTTTGATGTAAAAACACTTAAATTATGTTTATTATGGGTGTAAATGAATGTATGAATCTTAAGTGATAAATTCTAAGTTAAAAAGATGAATTTTGGAGAATAATTATGGAAATATAGATTAAGGATCAGATTTTGGGAGTTTAACAGTGGTATGGCGTTGTTAAAGTATTGTTAAGAGCCTTGTAATACACTATCAACGTTTTTCCACATCAAATTTAATAGCAATCTTGGATTTTAATAAAATACACATCATAAACCCTTGAATGGACATATTTAAGGCTCAGATAGAGAGCATTTCATTACCTTTCATTCCTCTTTTGGCATTTATACCTTTTCTTCTTATATTTCTATTGTTTTGATGTTTTAAGATTTCTATTAAGTTGTATTTGTAAAACCTTATTAGAAAATGTTTTCTAGGATCTTAGATACTCTGTTTCTAGTTGATTTTGCTATCCATTACTATTATTTTCGTTTATATACTTGTTATTACATTTGGATTATGCCTTAATACTTGCTCTTGTTTAAACCTTTGATTATTTTTTAATAGATTATTTGATCTTCAATTCTGTCATCTTTATTTGTTATTTCAATATGAGTCCTTCCAATTTATTTTTTTATTTTAGTTAATTTTAAGATGTTAGGTTAGTTTTGTTTTAGGATAGAAGATTTGAGCTATAGAATATGATGCTCAATCTAATTTTCTATAGTACTTCTCCAAACTTGATCTATTTAACTTGGAAATTGTCACTTGAGGTTCATACCTACATTTCTACTAATAAAAAATAGAATTTAAGAATTTTTGCATCAAAACAAAGGTAAAATCATATGAAATCAGTTATCAAAACTGAATATAATGCATCCATATCAATTCCCCTATACTTGAACTATTACTTGTCTTTCAGCAATGGCTTAAATGTTTCACTGAAAGTAATCTTGATCCAAAGTTGAAAGCAAATTGAATACAATATAATTCACTCAATTCCTTTAATTTAACTCACAAATCTTAATTCCATCATAACCAAAAAGAATGTAATCATAACCAAAGCACAATATTGTAAAGAAGTAACCTAATATTCATAATATCAAGTATCCAAGTTATTTCACATAGGTCATAACATAAATCTAATCAAAGGTGTTTAAAATTACCAAAAACATAACACAATTTGAATTTGGAGCAATATGTTGAATCTCACCTATCCTCTTAATGTGAAGGTGTACATTTTGCTGTACACATCCC
>JAOXYD010236838.1:0-44282 GCA_028565735.1 Pinacopodium congolense | reverse complement strand
GCTTAAACATGCCTAAAAAATTCTAAACTGAGATTAAACACACTCTAAAGATCTTAAGCAAACTGAAAACTCAAACAACACGACTTTAGAAATAGGTTTGATCACCTGAAATTGAGATTTAAATTAGAACAATCTCAACAGAGACAGTTTTGATATAAGGATGGGTTCTAGATTTAATTTTGGTTAAATAACACTTCTAAAATGTAAAAGATGGATCGATTAAGCTCTAGAAACTCAAGCAAGATATTAAGAAAAAATTTTCACACTCAGAAACACAATTCGATAGCAAAAATTGAATGAAACAAAGTGCAGTAAAGAATAAGAACAACTTGAAGCTTTTGAGGAATTTAGAGTGTTTGATCTATTTTTGGAGTGTCGAGAGTGTTGTAATTCGTTTCTAAGGAGTATATATAGTATTAGGAGGCTTAAGGAGGGTTTAGAAAGGGTTTAGAGACGTTATAATAAGGACAAAAGGCATAAGTCCTGAAAGGGGAAACTAGCCGTTAGAGTCTGACTCTATAACGGCACCCTTGGGCTAATCAACGATACCATTGGGCTTAAGAACAACCTGCCGTTGACAGCTTCTGGGGACAGGGTACAACGGCACTCGATAGGGTGCCATTGATGGATGATTAGCCCGCCGTTAATGTCCAGAAAACACAGAATATTCTGCACAATTGTCTCCAAACAATTCCAAACAAGTTCCTAATGATAATTAAGGCTTCAAACGCTTTTGAAATCATGTATTGAAGCTATATGAATGCTCAAACATCTTAAAATAATGAAAACACAAGATTTGGCCTATGAATTGAGACAAAATGCACTTTTGACATTTCAAATGCAATGCATGATCAAACTTAAGCCCTTAGGTCAATTGAGCAGTAAGTAAAACTTACAAACATATTTGAAACAACCTATCTAAGGTCTTGAAACTTCCAATTCACTTGAATTTCCAATATCTTCAATTTTGACCTTCAAACTCCAAGCTTTCCATAATGGATTCTTCTTGAAATATACCTAACTTTAAGATTAACATCATAAACTCAAACCATTAGTGATTAAGCATGTTTTGTTCTCATCAAAACCAAGATTGGAACCTCCCTTGGTTCAACATACTTGTTTTTAGTTCTTTTCAGTTCAGTTAAGTCTAAATAGCTTTGAACCTGTTATATAATCAAAATAATTCACCTTATTGGAGTGGCTTGAGATTTTGTTTGATGAATTTATAATGATTAATGAAAGCTTCATTAACTTTCATGTGATATGACTTTAGAGTTTCTAAGTTAGTCATAGTAGAAAAAAAAAAGGCAAAGAGGTGTATTTTGATTCTTCTTAAGTGTGATGATAATATGCACCATAATTTATAATGCCCTTAATTGAGCATTATTGCATCTGTAGTTTTGGACTTTTCACATGATATAAGAAGTTTTAATTTGGGAGTTCAATCTTGTTTATTTTAGGTCTAGGATAATGGCTTATACGAAAATATGATTCAAATTGATACATTTAACACGCAAGGGCTAGCTCAATCAAAGCCTAGAATGTAATCTTTTAAGAGACATTTGACTTCAATGGCATCGTTTATAGTTACTTGTTTACATAGAGTAATAAATGTTATTGTAGAATATATGAGATTGGAATGAGGATGGAAATATTATTTTATTCTTATGAATGACTAAAATTTTCCTAAATTTAAGAGTGAATTATGTTATAGTGACTACGAGAGATCTTTTGTCGATCAAACCTAAAGTGGTGTTAGAGACCTCTAGCTAAATCCTTTAATAATACTTTTAATTTGAAGAAATGTGGCTCAAACATTTATATTTTATTCATGTTGTGCATAAAATATAGATAATAGATTTAAAAGTGTTCTTCTTTACTTTTTTTTTTAAATTGTAAACTTGACATTTTGGGTAGGGAAATGTCATCTTGGAATGTAAGAAGTTCTGTACATAGACAAAATCAATTAAGGTTTAAGTGAAGAGAGATTAGGTGATATGATCCTTAGATTAAATCTTGAAGGGAAAATTAAATGTATTATTAAATAGGAAAAATTCATGCATGACAAAGATCGAAAATCTTTTTGCATTAGTAAGGGGATAGAAATACCGAGTATTTCCAAGGTCATGTCTGTTAAAGGGATTTTAAAATTCCTATTTTCCAATTACAAAATTTTAGAGGAACAATAATGTTTTAAAGACGTTAATTAGTAAGTTTTACTCTAAAATACTATATCTAGAAGGATATAGATGCTTTAAATTCTCTTTGTCATTGTTAATCATAAAATTTTGTGGGAAATTCACACAAAGTTACTCAAAGCCTTTATTACTAATGAGATCATAAAGGTTAAGTTTTAAAAGAAGTCAAACAATGCATTGGGTACATAGTAAATTTCAAGGACAAAATTATATTTTAAGGGTGGGGGGATTTTTGAAATCTCTAAAACAAAATTTTTTTGGGCATAGGTCAATTAACCCAACCCTTCTAACAAATAACCTAACTTCAATTCTCTCTTACTTTTTCCAATATAGTAGTTATCACATTTCCTTCTATTCCAAACTATCATACTCACTACGAATCTTTTTCTCTCCTGAAATCCTTGTCCTAGTTGCCATCCTCTTTAAGTCACTATCTTTTCTTCTCTCTTAAACATTATTTTCTACCTCTTCTCACAAAAAATATCCTTTAATTACGTGGTTTCAACCCATAACTTCCTCTTTTAAAAAATTTACGGTGTTACTAGTCGATGATTGAGGTTAATAACAGTATTAAAGGCTTAATTAATATCATTTTGATTGAATAACAAGACTAGTTTCCTATAGTTTAGTAATTTGGTTTGATTGGCTTGAATTCTATTTTGGTAGTGAACAGTACAATCAGAGCAAAGAGTACTAGCTTGGGTAGATTATTTATAAAGGCTGTAATACATGTTACTCTGTTGGTATATTGAAAATGCGAATAAAATTAAGCTAGAATGTTCTTCTAGTTCTTACGATCAATCTAATCAAACTAGTATTTAATCATGTAAATTTTTTGTTTTATTCATCATGTTATTAAATTGCAATCATATGATGTTGGAAAATGAAATTTTTTTTTGATAAATTGATTTAAAATTTTGAAGTTTAGGTTAAACTGATGTTGGAAAGGTTCTAAACAGTTTTTAATAAAAGCTTACTATACTTAGGTCATGGTGATAAATTCAAATAGCAATATTAATTTAGTGCATGATTTTAACTATTGTTGATACTAAGTGGTTAATTAGAATATATTCATATCATATGACTATTATGAATTATGTGGTTAATCTAAATGCTATGCATAAGTGGCAATTAGAGTGTGTTCATATATGTGTTGAATTTGTTTTTTATGATTATTATAGTTCTTGGATGATGCATGATTTCTCTAATAAAGTGCTTGTCTGTAAGTAATTAATTAGAGTGTACCCTTGTATATGCTACATATTATGTGTATTTTTTTACATCATCAGGTGTATATATTTGCATAGATAAGTGTTAAGTAGCCATCAAAAATACAAAATATTTCCATTATATTTTTGCTATTTGTTGCTATGAGTTTATGTTATGCAACTACATGACTTGTAAGAATTACAAAGAACTAATTATATGTGGATGAAATTTAAGAATGTGGAAAAATATGGTTGAATATAGCAATGTGTGTCAATTATATGATGGAATTTATATTTTGAGTGAATAATTATATAATTGAAAAAGGGAAAACAGAGAATTAATTTCTTACTTGGGACAAAGTACATTCAATAGTCATCAAAATATGTGATATAATATTGTGACATTTACTAGGCACTAAAGTGATGCCTAAATATTTCTATTGGTAAAATATCCTTTGTATTATTTATTAGGCACTGAAGTAGTGTCGAGATATTTTCAATGGAGAGATATCATATGCATTATTCGTTAGACCCTAGAGTATTGTCAAGGAATTTATAGAAGGGAAATATTTTGTACAATTTTACTATAATGATATTTATCATATGAGATTAGAGGCGGACTATTGAGTCTAATTCTACTAGGTGAGAAGTACCCATATACTAAAATATAGAATCATTATTAGAATTATAATAAGGAATTGCTTATGATTGTTGTATTACATGGTATGACGGTTTGATTGATTAGTTTGGTGGCTATCAAGAAATCGTGAATGCCTTCCGCTATAAGCATGAGTTTATCATCTTATTATTAACAAAATGATATTCCCCCAAATGCATAAGCATTCAAATAAATAATAATCAAAGAGAATTATTACAATAAACATTTTATTGTAATGTGGCTAATAATATATAATCAATAATAATAGTTTCATTGGGCCTACTCCTTCTTTTTCTCTAGGCTTCTATTTGGTTACAATTATATGGCTAATGTTACAATGAAAATGATGTATTGTTCAAAAACCTTTCTTGTCTAAATTTCTTTTTTAATCCATTGAATTTTATATTTAACAATTATTACTTTTTATTTTAATACTTTTAACTGTGTGAGTGAAAGCCTAGAGTTTTATTCGTAGAAGCTTTCAACATATGCCTTAAAAACTTAAACCTAACAATATAAATAGTGTAAATATCTATCTTATATATCATATAAGCTCCTCATTTTGAAAATTTGGTGGAATTAGATTCCTTGACCATATGAGCTTATGAGTTTGTTGGCTTATTATTAAGAAAATGATAAGCTCACAAATACATAAGCATTCACATAAATAGTAATGAAAGAGTATTATTGCAATAAACATTTTCATTTTTCTCTCTTATATGAAATAAAAATTATATAACTATTTATAGAACCATCAAATAATTTTAGATACACTAACTTAAACTCAAATACAAGTAGGAAAATACTTTCAATGATATAATAAAACTTATATAACATTAAAATTGATAAATTTGTTTTTTATTACAACACAAATCTCCTAAGTAACTATAAATAAGTCATGGTAAGATTCATTTGAATATAAACGTATGCAACTTTAAATTGTCTCTTAAATCACATGAACTAATATTTTACTATATAATGACTCCTTCAAAATTGTTGCAAAGTGAAAAAAGGTACCAACACCCCTTGTGACCTTCTTTTTATATAAGTATCATTCATAATTTTGAAAAACATTAAACAAGTTTTAAAAAAATATCAACAAATTAATCAAGAGAATTCACAAACTCTAAATTAATTTTCTTTTCCAAAATGTATTCTCTAAGAAAATGAAATCTCATGTCGATTTGCTTGTTCCTATCATTAAATACTTGATTCTTTGCTAAGGATTGAGTGAACTTATTATCAATCATGATTTTAATTGCTTCAATGTGCTTTAAATGAAACTCTTTGAACAATCTTCTCTACTAAATAGCATAAAAAGTACAAGAAGCAATTTCAACATACTTTGATTCACATGTAAAGAATGTGCCTATAAGTTTTTTTTAACTCTTAAGAGATTTGATTATTTCTAAAACAGAAAACAAACTTATTAGTGCTTTTTTTTATTAGTAAGATCTCCATCAAAATCACTTTCACAAAAAAATCATTAAACTAAAGATTTTAAAAGATGAGTAAAACAGGTCATATTCAATAGTACCATTAAGATATTGGATAATGCTCTTGACTATCTTTAATTAAATTTTAAATGGCATATTTATAAATTGACTAATAAGCACAATAGCAAATGAGCTTGCTTCATGTTTTAAGTTTTATTTATTATTAAATTCTTTATTTTTATTGAAATTGGGGATATACTTTACTTAAATTTTTAACTTAAAAATTTTTAATATACTTTTGTAATTATTTACTAGTTTTTAGTTGGATTAAGACTTATTATAGTTAAATTCCAATCTAGTTAAGAAAAGCCCAAAAGATGGAATAGTCATTGTGACAATCAAAATCTAAATTGAAATATAATTCATATAGTGTATGTTAAAATATTTTTTTAGGGTCCTAGTTAAAATAGAGCTAAAAGTTTATTTCTTAGTTGAACAAGGATTATTATAATTCTAATTTAAACTATGAGTGCTTTATCCTTTCTTTTGCATTAAACTATAGAACTTATGAAAGAAATTGTTTTTTGTGATGTTCAAAACACTTTACAAACTTAGTTTTTAATTCTTTATAATTATTGTCATTTTTTAAAATTAGAATTTTCTTTTTTTAGTAAGATTTCAATCTTATTTTTTAGCTCTCTAGATTTTATTCTTATGTGAGTTCACATAAACACCAAAAGCTTCAAACTTGTATTTTAAAATTTTCACCTTTCTTTTATAATCATCAATGAAGAAAATAAAGTAAGAGCTTTTTCCCAAAATGAAGGATGATTAGATTATAAGAATTTAAATAAATAAGTTAAAGTGGCTTTATAGCTTTTAAAATTGATTGTTTCTATGGCATCCAAGATAGGGGTGAATTTGGTGTTTAAAAATTTCTTTCCAAATTAAAATAATTTAAAAATATCATGACAATTTTAATTAAATGCAATTTCTAACAAAAATTCACCATAAAAGGAATGATATGTTTATGCCAATATTAATTAAATCCAATCAATAATAAATAAACATAAACTAAAAGATATGATAGAAGAGATGAATATATGAATTTATAAAGGTTCGCTACCTCAAAGATAAACTACCTCCTCTCTCTAACTACTTGTTCAAAATTTACTAAAAACTAATCTTATTCTACAAGGTTAAGAGGAACCTTAACAATTTTATTTTAAGGGTGAAGAGTAACCCTCACAATAATCTTGAATTTTAAGCGTCAAGAGGAACCCACCAATCTTACTTTTTAATGGGTGAAGAGTAATCTTTAGAACAATAAAAATACAAAAAATGTTCCTAGAAAACAAAGCTCCAAACTTAGGTTACCAAAGCCTTAACTCAAGCTTATATAGCTTATTAAGAACCTTGATCAAAATCAAAGTAAGATAAGGGCTTGAATGCAACCAATGCCAATGCTAATGCCTTATGCAATCTCTAATGCACATATATAACATAAAAAAATCCAATTCACATTTAAAAATCAATACATCTCAAATATTATTTTCTATAGGTCAAGAGAAAACTATACAATTTATTTTAAAGGTAAAGAGTAGCCTATACAATATCTTTTAAAGGTAAAGAGTAGCCTATAAACTCAATCAATAATTAGCATAAACAAATCCCCCAAACAACGTAACTAAGCATACCTTTAATGGTGTAAAAGATTCTAAAATTTTAAGAGGAAAAAAATTATTATTACAAGCCTCCTTACACTTTAATAGAAAATATAAAATCAATTTATTCCAAAAAAATGAAATTCAATAGCCAAATGATTTGATTTAACCATAATAAGCACAAGCTGTTAAATTTTGTAGTCTTAATGTTTTAGCTTGTATACAAATGATTTTAACAAATCAAGTGGCATGAAATCGACATCACAAACCTACCATAACCTAAATCAATCAATTAAGAATAGATAGCATCAATAAAAATAATTTTAACGCATCAAATAGGTGATCTAAATCAAGACCAAGGTAAGAACTATCAAACTTGGATAGTTTTGGAGCTACTTGCAAAATTAATCTTAAAAAAAACAATACAATAGCTTAAAAATTACACTCTTAAGACCTTAAGAAAATAGAAAACAACAAATTTGCTATAGCAAAATGGTTATAATAAGTGAAAATCAAGACAAAAAAGGGTTGTCACAAAAAAGAGACAGTTCTCATTGTTAATGGAAGCTTTAGCCTTAAAAGGAAAAAAAAAAAGCTTTCTAAAATTCAATAAAATATTCAATCAAACTCCTAAACACTTAATCAAAATAAGATCAACAATTTTGCATGCCTTAAAATAGATTAAGTTTATGAAAGATGATATTGAACTAAAGGCAGTGAAAACTTTGATAGTTTTGAAGAGCAGATATTTGAAAGCTTGAAACATACAAATTGATGACTTGGAAAATAAAAAGAAAGCTCAATAAAAGTTTTCTATATCTAAGCTAACTAAAAATAATAATTTTTCTACACTAGAAATAGATTTAGAACATGAAAATCAAAGTAATATGAAGATAGTGTAGAAATAATGAAGGTTTGAGTGTTTGAGAGATTTTGATCTTATAAACTTGTTTTCAGAGAATCAAAAAGTGACAAAACTGTTTTGGAATGATTTTATAATGTTAGGAAAGGAGTAGAGATGTTAGAGACAAGAACTAGTCGTTTAGGATACAAAAATTCATTAAAACCTGAAACCCAAAACTAGTCATTAGAGGCATGGACTTATACGACAGTTTCTAGGAAGGTATACGACGCCTTGTAGCTTATTGGGAAATAAGGTTATACAACCCCTTTTAGCCCACTGTATAACACTTGTTGACCCGTTGTTTAGCTCTAGAAGAACATTAAACATACCCCAAATACATTCCAAACTTTTCTAAACAAATTCCTAATATTAATTAACACTTTAAACAAGTTTTAAAATATAATTCACGTCTATTTAGATCATCGAAACATTTCAATTAACACAAACATAAGAATTGTCTTGATTATAAAAACTTTTCATTCTTAAACCTTATTAAAACTTTTAAAAACACTTTATGCACCAAAATTCACATCACAATTATATTCAAACATACTTAAACAGCTTAAAGCAATATTTCAATTTACTTAAAATCATCAAGAAGCATACTATAATTCAATTCATCACATTACTTCTTAATTATGCAACATTTATCCTATACACCATTCTAATTCAAATTTTAATATGTTAATGTCATAATAAAATTCAATTAATCACTAAAACACAATTCAAATCCTATGTGTAAATATGACCTGCAAATGTGAGAGCCTTTCAAGCATTAATTAGGATCAAGTTTAGGACGCTTACATTCTAAGGCACACCTAAACCTAACCAAACTTGATCTTCATATCTTGATTTTGTTTCATCCCTTATTTATCATCCAATGCTTGAGCTCTTATACCTTAGGCTCTAGAAACATGTCCTTGCACATCTTGCATTTACCTATCTTAATTACACATTAAATCTTAAACATTAGTAACAAATATGTTTTGTAATCATCAAAATACTTGATTGGAACTTCTTTGGTTTAACAATCTCCCGCTTTTTAGTAGTGAAAAAACATGTGATATTAAGAGAATATAAAACACATATGCAATACATTTGATGTAAAAATTTATCATGCATGAAATGATATGTCTTAAAACTTATATTCAATATTAATATCACACGTCTTTCTCCTCCTTTTTAACATCATCAAAGAGATTACCAATTGTAATTAAATCTTAAAACTTGCTCCCCCTTAATTCATGCATCTTAAAAGAAATATCAGTTATATATTTTCTCCCCCTGAATGAATGCTAATGATGAAGCTTCTTCCACAAATGCTACTAAGCATACATTTGTAGTCTCTTCTTCTTCTTTAACTTCTTTTATATCATTTCCATCTACAAAATTTTTCTTTAATCTACACCAAACATCGTTAGCCAAAACAAACATTGAAACTTCATCAAGTATGCACTTATCTAAAGCATCATGAAAGATATACACGGTCTTTTTATTCAAACAAATAATTTTTTCTTCATTTTAAACTCCTTGAGGGACATTTGAAATAAATTACCATAAATAAAAATCTTGACCAATAAGAAAGAACTTCATTTTAAACTTCCATCCAAGAAAATCGTTTCTATAAAAAATTGGTTGCCTTTGTTCATCCAAACCCTCCTTACCAAAGCAAGGTGTCATTATTAATCTTTATTCATAATTTCTTTAGAAATTATGCAAATGTAAGTTCAAAGCTTTGATACCAATTGTGAGCCTTATGGCACCCAAGAGGGAGGTGAATTGGGTGTTTAAAATTTTCTCTCCAAATTAAAATTTTAAACAACTTAGGCCAATTTTAGCTAAATGCAATTTCTAACCAAAATTCACCCTAAAAGGAATGATATGCTTATGCCAATATTAATTAAATTCAATTAATAATAAAAATAAACATAAACATAAACCAAAAAGATAATGGAATAGATGAACAAATGGATTTATAGAGATTTGCTTACCCCAAAGATAGACTACATCTTCTCTTCAATTACTTGTTCGAAATTCACTAAAAGCTAATCTTACTTTAATTGGGTGGAAACTAACCCTTACAACAATGTTGTTTAGAAGGTCAAGAGGAACCTTTACAATCTTACTTTAAGGATGAAGAGTAACCCACACAAAAATCTTGAATTTTAGGGGTCAAGGGGAACCCACCAATCTTACTTTCCAATCGGTGAAGACTTACCCTTACAATAATCAAAATATAACAATTGTTCCTACAAAACAAAGCTCCAAACTTAGGCTACCAAAGCCTTAAATCAAGCTTATATAGCTTATCGAAAACAAAAACCTTGATCAAAATCAAAGCAAGATGAGGGCTTAAATGCAATCAATGCAATGCCAATGTCTTATGCAATGTCTAATGCACATATATAACATAAAATCGTCTAAATCGCAGTCAAATATCAATACAAATCAAATCTTATTTTTGAGAAGTCAAGAGTATCCTGTAAATTTATTTTAAAGGCAAAGAGTAGCTTATACAATCTACTTTAAAGGCAAAGATTAGCTTATAAACTCAATCGACAAATAGCACAAATAAATACTCCAAACAAAGTAACTAAGCACACCTTTAATGATGTAACAATGAATCTCATCCTAAACAAATGATTCTGAAACTTTAAGAGGAAAAAAAAGATTATGACAAGCCTCCTAGAACATCAATAAATCATAAACAATCAATTTATTCTAAAAAAAATGAAATTTAATATCCAGATGATCTAAATTAACCAAAATAAGCATAAGCTATCAAATTATACAGTCTTAATGTTCCAACCTATAGACAAACAATTTTAACAAATCAAATGTCATACAGTCATCACAAAAAACCTATTGGAACCTAAATCAATTAGTTCGGAACAAATCTCAACAACAAAAAAATAATTTTAGTACATCAAATAGGTGATATAAATTAAGACCAAAGTAAAAACTGTCAAACCTGGTCGGTTTTGGAGCAACTTGAAAAATTAATCTTAAAAAAAATACAACAGCTTAAAAATTAAGAAAAAATCTAACTCACTTCTAAGGCATTAAAAAAATAAAAAAAAACAAAATTTCTACAAAAAAAATGATTATAATTGATGAAAAGCAAGATGAACAATGGTTTTCCTAAAATAGAGATAATTTTGGTGTTAAGGGTAGCTTCAGCCTTAAAACAACAAAATAAGCTTTCTAATATTCAATAAATTGTTTAATTAAAATCCTGTGCACTTAATCAAACTAAGAACAATAATTTCGCATGCCCAAAAACAGATTAAATTGATTAAAGAAGAGATTGAACTAAAGGCGATGAAAACTTTGATAGTTTTAAAGAACATAATTTTGAAAACTTGAAACACACGAATTGATGACTTAAAAAAATGAAAAGAAAGCTCATTCAATGTTGTCTATATCTAAGCTAACTGAAAAAAATAAATTTGTTTCACCATAAATGGATTTAGAACATGAAATAAAATTAAGATGAAGACTGTACAAAAATAGTGAAGGTTTGAGTGTTGGAGAGATTTTTATCTGATAAACTTGTTTTCAAAGCATCAAACAGTGATAAAATTATTTTGGAATAATATTTATAGTGTTAAGAAGGGAGTAGATATGTTAGAGACAAGAATTAGCCTTTTAGGACACAAAAAGCCATTAAAACTTGAAACCCAAAACTAGTCGTTAGAAACAGGGACTTATATGGCAGTATTTAAGAAGGTATACAACGCCTTGTAGCTCGTCGTATAGCTCGCTATGAAACATGGGTTATACGGCGCCTTGTAGCTTGTCGTATAACATCTACTAACCCACTATTTATATCCAAAAGAACATGAAACATAATCCAAATCAATTCCAAACCTTTCTAAACAAATTCTTAACATTAATCAAGACTTTAAAAAATGTTAAAACATAATTGAAGGCTATTTGGATCATCAAAAAGTTTAAATTAACATAAACATAAGAATTGCCTTGATTATAAAAACTTTTCATTCTTAAACACCTTTAAAACTTTTTCAAACACTTTATAAATAAAAATTCACATTACAATTTTATTCAAACATACTTAACCAATTTCAAGCAACATTTCAGTTCACTTAAAATCATCAAGAAGCATACACTAATATAATTCATCACATTACTTCTTGATTATGCAACATTTGGCCTATATGCCATTGTAATTCAACTCCTAATATGTTAATGTTATAATCAAATTCAATTAATCACTAAAACACAAATAAAATTCTATATGAAAATATTTATGTAAATATGACTTGAAAAATGTGAGAGCCCTTTCAAGCATTTATTAGGATAAAGTTTAGGACACTTATATTCTAAGACACACCTAAACCTAGCCAAACTTGATCTTCATCTCTTGATCTTTTTTCATCCATTCTTGATCATCCAATGCTTGGGCTCTTCTACCTTAGGCTTCATAAACATGTCCTTGGACATTTTGCATTTACATATCTTAATTACACATAAAATAATAAACACTAGTAACAAACATGTTTTTCATGACAAAAATACATGATTGGAACAACCTTGGTTCGAAAATTAAAATTCTAATGCCCATACCTTTTAGACTATATCCATGAAGGATCATTGGCATGGGTCTTTAAACATATGGCCTTTATAGTGTACAAGTGTAATAAAAATATCATATTTTTTTTGCCAAAGTTACCTTGGTAAGAAGATTATCATCATCATTCTCTAAAAGCTAACTAATGCTTATATTTTATTTTTTTTGTTTTTTAAAATAAAATAAAATAAATAATATAGTGAAGCTTATGATTATCTGTTTTTGTCTTAACCAAAATAACACATTTACCTTTAATCTCCACTTTTGTATTATTAGCAAAACATACAACTCCCTTCACTTTGATATGTAATTACAAAAATTTAGTGATATCATTGGTAAGTGATTTTTAGTTGCATTATGAAGATAGAATATGCTTTTCTCACATTTTGGCTCATCCTTCACTGAAAGTAATGAAGTTTTCTATTCTTAATCTTCATTGGCTTCTAGTGATTTTTCCTTATTTTTATTATTGGAAAAGCATTCCTAGGAATAACGACCATGCTTGCCACATGAATAATATTCAATTTGCCTTTATCATTTCTCATTGTATTATTTTTACCAAAATTGCATTATCATCTTCCTTAACCATATTGAGGATTTTTTAGGAAGAATTTCACTATAGGAGACTTATTCATCTCTTCCTCTTCATTGGATACATTTTTGTACATGACAATGTCTGCTAAGATGTCCACTATTGTGTAGAAATTTTCCTTTTTTAGTTTTGTTTATGTAATTTTTTTTTGGACTTTAATGACAATTTTGCTAGTAAGCCTTTTTTTTTCTCTTACATCTATTAAGGCTTTTTCCTTTTACATCTTTCTTGTCATAATCCATCATTTATTTATGTACTAGTAAATATCCACTGGACTCATCAACAATTTAATATGACTGAATTTTGAGTTAAGAGATTGAAGGAAGCTTTAGAACCTGAACATCTTGGGTAAATTAACTAAGCCTATTCATTAGATTCATAATTTCTAGGATTCTTATGAGGTACTCCTATATAGGCTCCATCCTTTATTAATAATGTCTTAAACTCAACTTTTAGAGTTTGAAGTCACATCTTCCTCATCTTATCAGCTCCAAATATCGAATTATGGAGATTTCATACACATTCTTTATATAAACTTTGTTGGATAGTGGTAAGTACTTTTTGATATTTTTTCTTTCCTTTTTCAAGGCTTACTTTTTAGCTTGGATCAAGCTTTTATCATCTTAAGGCTATATATATGCCTTATTGACTATATCTCATACACCATATCAACCAAAAATAGCCTTCATCCTAAGTGCACAAATTCTTAAATTTTAATTTGGTAAGTTCTAGATATCTAAAGGAAATAAAGGCTTTTTGAGATTATATTTAACTCTAATACCACTTTTTTAGAAAAATAACAATCTCATAAACATTTAAAGACCAATATATGAAAAGTGAAGGAAGATTATTATTATAGTAGAAATTTTATTCTTATCTCTTATTAGTCTCTAATGCACCTAAAAGGAAGGTGAATTAGGTGTTAATAAATTCAAAAGGTTTTGCTACTTTGAAATGCAATTTAGGAGAATTATAATGTGATGATAATGTAGAATTTCAATATAATTCAATACCAACCATACGAATAAATAAAAAATAAAGAGTTTAGGGAAGAGAGTAGGTAAATCAATTTATAGTGGTTTAGAAAACGGTCATTTCCTGCGTTCGCTCTCTATTTCTCTCTTAAAAATTTATTATTATCGTCTTTCAACTAGGTATAAAGGAACCTCTTTAAAATCAATCTTGTTTTATGGTAAAGAGAAATACTTACGATCTTTTTGTAATGATGAAAATTAACCATGTTAATCAACTGAAGACAAAACCTTATAAGAGAAATTTACAATAGAAGGGAACTTGTTTGCTTAAATATTACTCTAGGGTCAAAATGCTCATTAATAATGAACTATTCTAAGAAAGGCTTTTAGACTCTCTTAAAATGTGTTCTTAAACTCTTAATGCTTATGTAAACTTAAAACCACTATAGAAATCATGCATTTTTCTTGGTTTGATAATATTATTTATAATGTGATCAAGTCATTACCTACAAAAAAAGTATATTTTAAAGAAAAAAATATTTGGTAAAGAAAAAACTAGGCATTATTAGATAATCACTTAGGCACATCTCACCTTATGAAAATTTTAATATTTTAAGTCATGTTAATGAACCTCTCAATTACATTGGTTAACTAATACACATAAAAACCTTATATTGGTTGAACAGTAAGTTATACTAGCTGACTAGTTTATCTAAAAACAATTTTTAAACATTTTTTTAAAGTACTTTAAACTTTCAAACTCATTTTTTAGGCAAAAAATTGATTGAAAAAATATTCTTCAAAAGTTTCCTAAAGATTTAGAAGCTTTTCTTTGAAATCAAAATCTTAATTTATCTTGACACTTGAAAAGATTTATGCATTATGTTTAGAGAATGAAATGTATATGCATGATAAGTCTATAAAACATTGAAATGACTAAGTAAGACTTACAATACAATTACATTGATTAATAACCTTGAAGTTCCTTGTTCTTGATTTCATCAATCATTAAAAACTTAATCTTTATATTGTCTTTATGGTTTTTATGAGATATCCACTTAACTCTAATGTATGACCTTGTACTTAAGGCATCAAAATAAAGAGATAATTAGTAGTAATTATGTTTTGTTCTCATTAAAACATGGATTGGAACCTACCTTGGTTTAATACTCTTCCTTTTCTTATGATGACAAAACATGTGTTATTAAAAGACTAAAATATCACATAAATTTTTTTAAAGCATCAAGATAATATGAAAAATTGACTCCCCCTTAATGTACTTATCATATTAATTGTTAAGCCAATCTTTAGCAAAAATCAAGATATAGGATGAAGAATTGAATAAATAAGAACTACATCCAGTATCCAAATAATCACAAGATAACATCCAAATAACCACTCTCCCTTTAAAAGGTAGATAAATATCCATAAAAAATCCAAATGACTACTCCCCATGTATAAAACGTCTAATATTACAAAATTTTCTCCTTTTTTTGGAATCTCAAAGAATAAATCTACATAAATAATTATACAAATTATTTTTCAAATATGACAGCATAATAAACACAAGATTTAATTAAAATTTTATCAATCATGCCTAATTCTCTTATATTAATGCAAATTTCATTCTTATTCATTGGTTTAGTAAATATATCAAAGAATTCTCAACAAAATCTAATTCAGTGTCACCATTTTGTACTTAATCTTTAATTAAGTGATTTTATTTTTATGTGCTTGGTTCTAAAGAGTTAAATTATATTATTTTTAAGGAAAATAACACTAGCATTATCACATCTAACAGATATTTTTTTAAGCTCCATACCACAATCCCTAATTTATTGTTTTAAAAAAAAGAACCTATGCACAAAACTACTAGCTACTACATATTTAGTTTCTACAGTTTATAAGCCAATCAAATTTTATTTTTCACTAAACCATGAAACAAATCATTGCCTAGAAATTGACAAGTACATTGCCTAGAAATTGACAAGTACTAAATGTACTCTTCCTATCTCAAATGCTACTGATATAGTCTATATCATAATAACCAACTAAATATAGGAATTTATATTTAGGATACTAAAGTCTTAATGATATGGTACCACACCAATATGTAGTTATACAGTTAATGACTAAAAAAATGAGACTCTCCGGGACTAAGTTTGGACCTAGCACATAGGTATGCACTGAATATAATATTAGGTCTTAAAGAAAATAAGGTAAATTAAAATATTGATTATACCTTGACCAAGCTTTACATCAAATAATTATTCCTCTTTATCATTGTTTAATTATGTTAGGGTGCTCATGGGTGTCCTTAAAGGCCGATTTTATCCATGTCAAAGTGTTTATGTAGTTTCTCAATGTACATGGATAGGTAGATTAAGATGTCCTCTTTCATTTGTTTAATTTAAAGAACAAGAAAGAATTCGAGCTTTCCCATCATGCTCATCATAAATTATCTACTACTGGATTTAGAAAATTCCTTACAAAAACTTTCATTAATTACAATGAAAATAATATCAGCAACTAAAGTTAAACTATTAAGATGTCATTCTTATTTGTTTTAATGAAGAGTGTTTTGTCAAACTAGCCTTTAGTAAAATCATTGTTTAAGAGAAATTCACTTAACCTTTTATACTAGATCCTAGCACTTATTTCAAACCATAAATAGCTTTAGGGAATTATATAGGCGGGATAAGGTGCATTATGATTTCCAAGTCCTAAAGGTTGATTAATATAACATTCTTTTTAAATATAACTATTTGAAAATGTACTTTTGACATCAATTTATAATAATTTGAAATGTATACATGATGCAAATGGAAGTAGCAATCTAACTACTTCTAACATAGTTGACATCATAAAATTTTCTTCACAATCTTTTTCCTCCTCTTCATTATATTTTATATCCCCTAATTTAGAGTTGTTTCTCACAATATTTCCTAATTCATCCAATTTATTTTTTAAACACACATTTTTAACCTATGATTTGATGAACTTTGGACCTATGTATTAAATTTTCATTTTGCTTCTTTTAAAATTTTTAAATTCTTCATCCAAAATAAGATCCCAAATCTTGTTACAAAAAGGTTCTTCTATATTCTTAGGCTTAATTTAAGAAATAAAAGCAATATGTGGTGTTTTTGAGAAAAGATCTAGTAACTACACTTGATGACTAAAACACTTATGATTTGATATGAATGAGAGATCCTTCTTGAATTTTCAAAATTTTGGAAGTTCGTTGATAATGGGTATATTGCATAGTTTTATATATGTATTATTATTATTATTACTTTTACCTATTTTTATTTAAATTTAGCCCTTTAATTAATTGTTTTAAAAATTTTGTATGCAAATTTTTAATTTTGGGTTTAAATGTTGAAAGGGCAACATTTTGTAAAAAAGGACATAAGTAAAAAATGAGATCATAATAGAGCCATTCTTGTTTTTATTAGAATTGCCGTTATGGTGCATGGAAGAAGTTATGATACATGTTATTTATGGATGTTGTGGATTTTTCTATGCCCTTTTACGTCTAAGAATGTATTTATTATGATCTATTAAAAGTTTTTCTAGGGCAAGGAGAAAGAACTAAATGAGGAAGTCTACTAGTCAATGAATAAGTTCAGTGCCTAGAAGCTAGTGAGTGTATAGTGCAGATAACATATTTTAAGGAAATTAGTAGAAACATTAAGAAGAGATTAAAACCCTCTATTAAAGAGCCATTAGTCTAGAGTTAAATATGTTATTGAAACATCTTGAGTATGCCTTCATAGTAGATAACTCAAGGTTGCCTATTATCATAACTGTAAACTTAAAAAAGGAGTGAAAATACAAGTCATTTTAAATCCTAGGGGAGTATAAGAAGATTATTGTATGGAAGATTTCGAATATTAAAGGCATCAATCCTTCCTTCTACATTCATAAAATCCTAGTGGATGGAAATAATAGACCCCTTTTGTAATCACAAAGAAGGCTCAGTTTAAACATGAAAAAAGTTGTGAAAGGTGAAGTAATTAAACTTCTAGAAACATGTGTTGTTTACCTTATTTTTAATAGTTCCTCGATGACCCTTATATAGGTAGTGATGGTGGTTTCTAATGAGAAGAATGAACTTATTCCAATGAGGACTGTCAATGAGTGGAGAGTACGCATAGAATATAGGAGATTGAGTGACACAATAAGGGAGGATCACTTTTTACTCCCTTTCATTGATTAAATGCTAGACTAATTTTTAGGTCATATTCACTACTACATTTTGGATGAAATGTCAAGTTACTTTCAAATTTTTATAACACTTGAGGAACAAGAGAAGACGACATTCACTTGCTTTTATGGAATATTTACCTATAGAAGAATGCCTTACAAGCTATATAGCACACTAGATTCCTTCTAATGATCTATGATGGCTATTTTTGATGATGTGGTAGAAGACATTATGAAGGTATCTATAGATGATTTTTTTTTCTTAGTGCTTCTTTTGGTTATGGCTTTCATAATTAAGAAAAAAGTGCGTAAATTTTATAAAAAAACTAATTTAATATTGAATTAGGAGAAGTGCCATTTTATGGTACAAGAATCTATAGAATTAGGACATAAAGTTGCTTTCAAGGGGATAAACATATATAGAGTTAAGATAGATACTATTGAAAAATTACTAAATTCCTCTTCAACTAAGATTGTTAGAAGTTTTCTTAGACATGTTAAGTTTTATAACAGATTTGTTAAATATTTTTCTAAGATTGTCCATCCTTTAACTAAATTTCTTAGAAATAATTTCATTTTAAATTCTCTGATGATTGTTTGAATGCCTTTAGAAATTAACTCATGCCTCAATCATAGTCACACTAGCATGGAATCTTCCTTTTGAACAGAAGTGTAAAACAAGTGATTTTGAAATAAGAAAAGTATTTAGATAAAAAAGATAAATATTTTCAACTAATTTGCTATGCCAGTAAGACATTGAATGACGCACAAAAAAATTTATACAACAAGAAAGAAGAAATAACTAGTTTTAGTATATTCTTTTGATAAATTTCATTGTTATCTAATTTTATCTAGGGTCATAGTATACATAGATCCCTTAGCTTTGAAATATTTATTAAATAAAACTAAAACCATACTAATGTTAATTAGATGATTTTTTTTTGTTATAGGAATTTAACACAAAGATCAAAGATAAGAAGGGAGTTGAGAACATCACAGTTGATCACCTATCCTACCTTAATAATTTACATTAAGAGGAAGTATTTGAAAAAGAGATTAATGAATCCTTTCTAGATTAGCGCCTAGATGCACTAGATGTGCAGGTAAGTGAAATACTGTGATATGTAAATCTTACAAATTAATTGGTTATAAGAATTATACCTAAAGGTTTGTCACATTAGTAAAGGAAGAAATTTTGTTTCTATTATTTGACATTACTTTTTAGAAGACCTCATATTGGATCAAAATTTGTATAAAACATGTTTTCAATGTATATGTTTCCAAATTTGAAAATAAAATATATTTTGGAGCATTATAATTTAAAACCTATAGGATGTCATTTTAGAGATGGCATAACTATTCATAAAGTTCTTGAATCAGAATATTATTAGCCTTCTCTTATTTAAGATGCATAAAGGTATGTTATATATTGTGATAAATGTTAAAGGACAAGTTATATTTCTTGTGAGATTAAATGCCTTAAACCACATTTGTTGTATGTTAAGTGTTTAATGTTTGGGGTATTATTTTTATAAGTCATTTTCAAACTTCATTCAATAATAAGTATATCCTATTGGTTATTGATTATATGATTAAATATGTAAAAGAACAAGCTTTGCCTATTATTGATATTAGTGTAGTAGTTAAATTTTGTAAGAAGTTATTTTCACATTTTGATATACCTAGAGATATCATTAATAATATAGGAACAATTTTTTCAATACCTAGTTTTAAAAAGGTACTTAAACTTATAATTCTATATATAGGTTAGCTACCCCTTATTATTATCAGACTAATGGCCAAGTAGAAGTGATAAATGGGGAATTAATTGAATATTGTAAAAGAAATTAAAGCATTATAGGAAAGATTGATCTAATAAAGTAGATGATACTTTATAGGCCTATAAGAAAGCTTTAAAACACTAACAAGCATGTCCCCTTTTTAGGTTAATTTATGAGAAAGCTTGTTATTTGCCTATTAGATGTGAACATAAATCATATAGAGTGATTAAATATCTCAATTTTGATCATACTCTTATAAGAAAAAATTAAAAACTTTAATTGAATGAACTTAATAAGTAGAGATTAATTCCATACGACAAATCTATGTTTCATAAGGAGTAAATAAAGAAGTGGCATGACAATCATATCCAAACTAATATTAAGTTTACAAAAGGAGATCAATTTTTGCTCGAAATCTCTCTACTATGTCTTTTTCCTACTAAGCTTAAGTTTGGATAATCTAGATTATTCATAGTGAACTACGTTTTTTTTTTATAGAGCAGTGGAGACCACACATCCACAAATGGGAACTTTCAGAGTTAATGGTCATCGAATGAAACATTATTTGAGAGGCACAATTTCTAAGGCATAGAAGATGCTCAATCTCCAACCCCCAACACCGTGAACTAAAAAGAATGAGTCAAGCTAACAATATTAGAGAAGTGCTTGTTTATCTAATGCATTTTTACTTTTCTATTTGTAATAAAGAATTAATTTCTTATTGCTTATAGACTGTACAATATAAGTCTATGTATATATAAAAAAAGGTTATAAAAAACACAAATTAAAATCCTGTAATCAACTGCTAACAATTACATAATCTACTAACATCAATCACAAGTTATGCTTCCTAATATACAATAATAAAAAATCTTATTCTGTAACATTCCCCCTCAAACTAGAGCATAAATGTTAATCATGCATATCTTGTTAAAGAAATAGTCAATTTATATCCCTTTTAAAGAATTTGTGAATAGATCTCCTCATTGTTCTTTAGTATTATCATGTCCTATATAACTTAGATTTTTTTGCTACTTTTCACGAATAAAATGATAATCAATCTAGATATGCTTAGGATTAAAAACAATATGAAGAGCAACTGGGTTGTCAAACCATAGCTTTATTAGCATTGAGACTTTAAGGCTAACTTCAGTTAAGAAATAATACATCCACATTATTTCACACATAGTATGTGCCATAACTCTGTATTTTGATTATGTAATGGAGTGAGGTACTATATTTTATTTCTTAGCTTTCTATAACATTAAATTTCCTAAAAAAACAAAATAACCAAAAGTGGATTTTCGATCAATCTTGCAGCTTTCCAAATCTACATCTAAGAAGAACTTTATATGCATGTAACCATGATTTTTGCATAGTATACCTTGTCTAGGAGCCCCTTTAGCTAGCAAAAGGTGTGTTCTAAAGCAGAAAAATGCTAAATACTTGGAGATACCATGAATTGACTTTCTATACTAATATAGTAGGAAATATTAGATTGACTTACCACAAGATAGTTTAGTTTTCCAACAAATCTTATATACTTCTTAAGATCTTCAAATAAATCTACCTCCTTAGTGTGTTAGAAATTACGTGGATTTAAAATATTACATGGTGTTAGGGGTTAAATTGATATAGTTTTAATAGCTATTTTGTTGAATTATAACAACTAATTCAGTTCTTAATTATTAAATTTATGTGTTGTTATGTTTAATTTGCAGGATGGAACTTGAAGATGGAGAATGGATTAAAAAATAGAAGAGAGTGCCTCATTTCTGACCTTCATTGCAACCCTGCTAGACCACCATTGAAAGATGAACAGGGGGTCATCAACAGAGACATAATTCAACCATTAATGACACCCTCGAGCCCACTGTTGTCAATTGCTATCCACCCCAAATCTCCAAGATTTCGGTTGTGGCATGTCTCTAATTAATTTCCTTGTCTGCTAGCAATTGTTGGAGGCTTCTGCAGTTGTAAAAATGAACAAATAACATAGATTACGCAAAGAAGGAACGAGAGAACAGATCTGCCATAAAAAGAGAGAATTCTTCTTCTCTCTTTGTAGGCTTTCATTTAGTCTTTAGCTTTAAACACTTTGTTTTATGAATTTGAGTGTTGATTATGAGTTTATGAACATCTAAGCTTGTTGTACAAACATATTTATGAGTCTATAACTCATATTCAGGGGGTTTCTAACTCAAATTACTTATTATTATGCTCTTCTTTTCGAATTAATCAAAATACTTGTTCTTATGCTTGTAACTGTGTATGTTCTTTGATTTTTCTACAATTTTAAATCAATTTAGAGGTTGGGTTGCATTCTAGATCAAGTTGGTAGTTACAATACAAGTTAAAAAGTCTAACAAACCTATTTTGTACACTCTAAACTCATTTTTTCAGCCTGTTTGCATAGATCTATCAATATATGTTGCAGAAGTTATATGTTTTATATGTTTTGATCAAGATGTGTGGCTAAATCATTTTTATTGTTAAGGATTGATGTTGGTATGATTTAAGAGAGCTTAAAGACATGTTAAAGGTTTTGGATTTTGTTTATTGAAGGATTAAACAAATTGATTTTGGGATGGCCACTTAAAATTAGTGTTAAAGACAAGTTAAGCATGAGAAATCATCTTAAATTGTTAGAAAAATTAATAACCAAAAGGAATTAATCCTTGTATGACCAAACCTGGATTTTTTGTGAAATTTATAGGTCTGAGATTAATATTCTAGAACTCACCTTCTTGAAATTATAGCCGATTTACTTGGTTTTATAGCATAATTAAACCTTAGACAAGATTAAATGGAGAAAAAGCAAAGTCTTAACTATAGTTTTGTTTTGATTTTGTGAAGGAACTTTAATCAGATGTTAAATGTGTTTAAAGCTCAAATAAATAATCAATCATCTAATCCTTAGGTAATTTACGCATTTGGTAATTTTCATAATTTTTCAGAAGCAATTAAAAAGTCATTTTAAAATTGTTTAAGCCAAGTTAGTCTAGTTTAGCAATTTTCGTTTCCCCATGGGATCGTCATCCAAAATTTTAAATTTACTCCACTGTATTCTTTTTGCGATGGTTGAACATGCCTTTATTTCGTTGGTTTTCAAAGTAAAAGTGTTTCAAAATCATTCAAAGTTTTCAAGTCACCTATCCAAAGCAACAAGTTTCTTATGCTGCTACCGGGGACAGCTTTAATATTAGGAAAATTAGTGCCAATTAATTTAGGACTTCTAAAATTTTGTTTTTATAATTTTTCTGAATTTTTCTGCATTTATTTTCTATTTATTTTACTTGGTGTGTTTTTGTTGCTTTTTACTTAGTTTATTTTTATGTTTGTTTTCTTGTCTTTATTTAGTATTCTAATTAGAGTTATATGCATACTAGGGGATGCAATCCCAAGCCAATAGACTTCGATCCAGAACCTGAGCGCACGTTGAGAGAGAAAAAGAAAGAAGCTCATATAACCACGCCCGATCTGTTAGAAGTAGAAACATTGAGTGATACTGAATCAAATCCTATAGAGACGGACCCTGAGTAATGTTTTATAGTAAGACCTAAAGTAGAAAGTAGGAAACTAACCATGATGGACTTAGCTTTAGGGAGGAGAGGTAGACTTGTGGCTAACATTATGCGGCCCATACTCAATGCTAATAATTTTTAAATCCCACATAATATCATCTCAATGTTTAGATCCTCATAATTTGGAGGTTCAGCTTTAAAAGATCCCAATGAACACTACAAAAATTTATAGATATTTATGATCTCTTAAAGAGTAATGGGGTCTTTGATGATGTAATTAGGCGTAGAATTTTCCCTTTGTCTGTTAGAGATAAAGCAAAAGCTTGGTTGTTGACACTTTAACCTGATTCCATTACTGTATGGGATGAATTAATGAAGTTGTTCCTTGCTAAATTTTTCCCACCTACTAAGATAGTAAAAATGAAAATTGAGATCAGTTCATTCATGCAATATGAAAATGAAAGTCTATATAAGGCATGGGAATGGTTTAGAGAGATGCTTACAAAGTATCTAAGTCATGGATTTAATACGTGATAGTAAGTCGATATCTTTTACACTGGATTGACACCTTCAACTTGTAACACCATTGATGTTGTAGCTAAAGCTAATCTAATGCACAAAACATCGATCGACACCTATAATCTAATTAAGGATACGACTACGAATATTTTTCAGTACAATTTAGAACGCCATCCAAAGAAGCCACATGGTGCTTATGCAATTAATGACATAGAAACTAACTTTTATAGCTCAATTGGAAGTACAAAACAAGAAGCTTGATAGTTTGATGACTATGCTAGTAGTAGTTCTCATAAGTTGGAATGTGAAAGTTGCAGTAATACCCCCCATTCATCATTAGAGTGTTAAGAAGGAAGTCCTTTTGCCTAAAAACCAGAACAAGCACAATTTGTTAGCAATTTCAATAAGTAAAGAGGAATTCCTTTTTCAAACACTTATAATCCTTGCTGGAGGAACCATCCTAATTTTTTATAGAGTAACAATCAAAACTAACTGCAACCACCTCAACAAATTCAAGCTAATCATCAAAGAGCATCTCCACCTGGATTCAGAGCCAATCCAATCCAATTCAGAGTCAATCAAGAATTTGGAGACTCAAGTTGGACAGATTGCTTAGCTCTTACAAGAAAAGCTACTAGGTAAGCTTCCTAGTAAAACTGAAGCCAATCCTAGAGAGCATGCAAAAGCAATTACTTTAAGAAGTGGAAAGGAGGTTGAGAGTGAAAGTAAGAAGGAAGAAGAGAAAGTCAAGCAAGTAATGGTAGCGAGCAAAGAAGATAGAGAAGAAAAAGGACACAATAGAAGAGAGAGACTTAAGGAAGAAGAAAAGAAGAAAGAGAAGGATGATAAGGGTACAAGTTCAAATAAGCCACCTAGGTTATTTGTTGGTCCGAATGTGTAACCCTACAATATTAGGATACCATATCCTCAACGGTTGAAGAATACACACTTGGATAAGCAATTTGGAAAATTCTTAGAGATGTTTAAGAAGTTGCATATTAATATCTCATTTGTTGAGGCAATTGCCCAATTGCCTTCTTATTCAAAGATTTTTAAGTAAATCATGTCCAAAAAGAGAAGGTTAAAGGAGTATGAGACTGTTAATCTTAATGAAGAGTGTTCTGCTATACTGTTGAAGAAGTTACCTCCAAAGCTCAAGGACCTTAGTAGCTTTACCATTCCTTGTATAATTGGTAGCTTATAAATTGATAGGGCTTTGATGGATCTTAGAGCAAGAATTAATTTAATGCACTTATTAATCTTCAAGAAATTAGGATTAGATTAACCTAAACCTACTACTGTCTCATTGTAATTGGTTGACAGATCAGTCACCTATCTAAGAGGAATCATCAAAGATGTTTTAGTTAAGGTTGATAAATTCATATTCTATGTTGATTTCCTTGTCTTAGATATGGAGGAGGACAGTACAGTGTCGGCTATTGCCAGGGCACTGATTGATGTACATTGTGAAAGCTTATTCTTAGGCTTTAAGATGAAGAGATTCAGTTCAATGTTTTTCGAGCAATGAAGCATCCATCCACCCTGGATTCATGTAACTTCATTAGAAGTCACTCTACTCCAATTGATCCATTTGAATATCTTTGTTTAGATTCATTGCAAAAGGCTTTAATCCATTCAAATGTTGAAGAAGAAGCAATAGAGGAAGTTAAGGAAGCATTAAAGGAAATAGAAGTTGGAAAGGAGTCTTCTAATTGGATACAATCTAGAATGTTTGAGCCTTTGAATAGGCCAATCCAATCCCTTCCAAGGCCATCGATGGAGGAGCCTCTAACTTTTGAACTGAAGCCTCTTCCCTCAAATTTAAAGTATGCATGTGTAAGGCCTCCAACTCAATTACTTATTATCATTTCATCATCATTAAGTGATACGATGGTGGAGAGATTATTGAGAGTTCTTATAGAGCATCGAAATGCTTTAGGATGGACCTTAGTAGATATTAAAGGATTAAGTCCTTTTATTTTTACTCATCGAATATTCATTAATAAAGGAAGTAAACATTTGGTCCAACCTCAGCGTATACTAAATCTGAACATAAAGGAAGTGGTGAAAAATGAAGTACTCAAACTCCTTGATGCTAGTATTATCTCCCATTTCTGACTTTACATGGGTTAGTCAAGTTCAATTAGCACCAAAGAAATGAGGGACTACTGTTATGAAGAATGAGTAAGAGGAACTTATTGCCACAAGGAAAGTAATTTTTTGTTGCATGTGCATCGATTATCATAAATTAAATGATGCCATAAGAAAGGATAACTTTCCTTTACACTTCATTGATCAAGTCATCAAAAGGTTAGCTAGGCATAGTTTTCATTATGCTTTGGATGGATACACTGGATACTTGCTAATTTTTATAGCCTTCGAGGGCCAGGAAAATATGATAGTTACATGTCCATATAGCACCTTTGCATATCGACACATGTAATGCCCTACTACTTTTTAGCTCTGCATGATAGCAATTTTTGCGAACATGATTGAGTTTTGCATTGAAGTATTCATGGATGATTTTTCTGTATTTGGTACATGCTTCGATGCATGTTTGGAGAATCTAAAAAAAGTGCTAAGTAGATATGAAGAAATGAACTTGGTCTTAAATTGGGAAAAAAAACCATTTCATGGTGGAAGAGTGCATAGTGTTAAGTCATAAGATTTCAAATAAGGACATTGAAGTAGATTTGGCAAAAGTAAAAGTCATTACTCAACTTGCACCACCAAATTCAGTTAGAGCAATTCTGAGTTTTCTTGGTCACGCTGCATTCTATGGACAATTTATCAAGGATTTTTCCAACATAATAAAGCCCCTTACTGAGCTTTTGACCAAGGACGCAATCTTTAACTTTGATGATAAGCGTATGCGTTCCTTTCAATTGTTAAAGGAAAAAAATCATGAGTACACCTATTTTGGTATCATTTGATTGGGCTCTTCTTTTTGAGATGATGTGTGATGCGAGTGACCTTGCAGTTGGTGCTGCACTTGGAAAAAAGCATGGAAAGCTTTTCCATTGAATTTATTATTCAAGATACAATTTGAATGATGCTCAAAAGTATTACACTACCATTGAGAATGAGACGTTAGCTGTAGCGTTTGCAACTGACAAGTTTCGGTCTTATTTAGTTCTTTCAAAGGTGATAGTCTTTACTGACCATTTTGCATTGACGTACCTTATGAACAAGCCAAATTCCAAGCCACGATTGATTCGATGGGTTCTCTTTTTATTGGAGTTTGACATAAAGATTAGAGATAAGAAAGGTACAAAAAATTTTGTGGCAGATCACTTATCTCATTTGAATGAAGAAGTGATGGTTAAAAGAGAAAATAAAGTCATAAAGGAGGTGTTTCCTGAAGAACACTTACTAGCCCTGCTTACCTTACCATGGTATATGGATATTGTGAATTACTTGGTTGGTAATGTGATCTCTCCTGACTTTTCATACTAACAAAAGAAGAATTTTTTTTTTGAGGTTAAGGAGTATCTTTAATACGATCTTATTCTTTACAAGATATGTGCCGATGGAATGATTCGAAGATGTGTTCCTTCTAAAGAAGTGCCTTCAATTCTAAGTCATTGTCATTCAAAAGAAACTAGAGGATACTATGGCCCTACTAGGACTATATACAACGTGTTAGAGTGGGACAAATAGTCGGTTGAGTTACGGTGACACTGTTAAGTAACCGGAGGTTGTTCAAAACAAAATGTCTACTTTTGTGCAAAAAGACTGAAGTGACCTCTCAACTAAACTGCTTATGAATTTAATTAATTAAGTGATTCATTAATTTTTCCTTTAAATGATGTGGAAGTGTCAAAAAGATGATGCATGAAACTTAATTTATTTGCCTTTTATATGTGGACTTGATTTTTGAGATTTAGGTTAAAGCTTAAAAAAAGAATGAAATGATTTAAATGCATTTTCAGTTTGACATGATTCATTAATCTTATAACATTTCCATGAATTAATATTTCTGAAGGATCAAGAAAGCAATTTAAATAATTGCGGTATTAATTTTTGATTGATTTTTCTTATATTTAAATCTTATTATGAAATTGATGATGAATTAATAGTTTGAGGACAACTAAATGCTTAAGTATGGGGGAATCGTTAGGGTTTAAATTGATAGAGTTTTAATGGTTAATTTGTTGAATTATAACCTATAATTCAGTGTTTAATTGTTAAATTTATGTGTTGATATGTTTAATTTGTAGGATGGAGCTTGAAGATGGAGATTGGAGTAAAAACTAGAATAAAGTGTCTCATTTATAACCCTCATCAACACCTTACTAGACCACCATTGAAGGATGAATAGGGGGTCATTAATAGAGGTAGAATTTAACCATCAATGGCACCCTCTAGCTCGCTGTTGTCAATTGGTACAGTTTGTCGTTGAAGGATCAGTCAACAATATCCACCCCAAATCTCCAAGATTCTGGCTGTGGCATGTCTCCAATTAATGTCATTGTCTGCTAACACATATTGGAGGCTTCTACAGTTGTAAAAACAAACAAATAACACAGATTACGGTGAGAAGAAAGGAGAGAATAGATTTGCCATAGAAAGGGAAAATTCATCTTCTCTCTTCATAGTCTTTCACTTAGTCTTTAGCTTTAAACCGTTTGTTTTATAAATTTGAGTGTTGTTTCTAAGTTATTGAACATCTTATCTTGGTATACAAACATATTTATGAGTTTATAACTCATATTCAGGGGTTTCTAACTCAGATTACTTATTATTATGCTCTTCTTTTCAGATTAATCAAAGCACTTGTTCTTATTCTTATAGCTTTATATGTTCTTTGATTTTTCTGCAAGTTTAAACCGATTAAGAGGTTGTGATACATTCCAAATCAAGTTGGGAATTACAAGACACGTCTAAAAGTCTTACAAACCTATTTTGTACACTATAAACTCATTTTTTAAGCATGTTTTCATCGATCTATCAACATATGTTGCATAAGTTATATGTTTTATATGTTTTGATTAAGATGTGTCACTAAATCAATTTTATTACTAAGAATTGATGTTATATGATTTAAAGGAGGTTAAGGACATGTTAAAGGTTCTGGATTTAATTTATTAAAGGATTAAACAAATTGATTTTGGGCTGGACACTTAAAATTAGTGTTAAAGACAAGTTAAGCCTGAGAAATCATCCTAAATTGTTAGAAAAATCAATAACCAACACGAATTAATCCTTGCATGACTAAACTTGGATTTTTTTGTGAGAGTTAGAGATCGTAGATTAATTTTCCAGAACTACCTTCTTGAAATTAAAGCCCATTTACTTGATTTTAAAGCATAACCAAACTTTAGACAAGATTAAATGGATAAAAAGTAAAGTCTTAACCATGGCTTTGTTTTGATTTTATGAAGGAGCTTTAATCAGACCTTAAATGTGTTTAAAGCTTAAATAAATCATCAATCATCTAATCCTTAGCTAATTTAAACATTTGGTAATTTTCATAAATTTTCAGACGCAATTAAAAATCATTTTAGAAGGGTTTAAGCTAAGTTAGTCTAGTTTAGAAAATTTCAGATTTTTAATCAAATTTTTGGATTTTCCTATATAATTGTAATTTGATCAACCTAGTAGTTAAGTAATTTGTTTCCCTGTGGGATCAACATCCAGAGCTTCAAATTTACTCCATTATGTTACTTTTGCTATAGGTGCACTTGCCTTAATTCCATTGGTTTTGAAACTAAAATTTTTTCAAAACCATTCAAAGTTTTCAAGTTACCTAACCAACGCAACATATGGTTTAGCCTTATAAATTCCTTGTCTCAGTTAACAAGTTAACCATACGCTTTCCTTGAGATAAGAAGATACCTTGTTTATTTATAGGTCATCCCAAACTACCAAGTAATAAACCTAAATAAACCTCACTATTTGGTATGGCAAGCTAGGGTCGAATTGTAAGGAGATAGAATGCAATTTCTATTTTCAATGTTGTATATAAAATAAAAATAAAAGCCTTAACGTAATGAAAGAAAAATAAACTAAGATGGAATTAACACAATCAAAGAGATGAACACAATGAAAAATATGATATGACTAATAACAATTTCAAAGAAACAGATATAAGGTATTATCAGGATTTCGGGACAATCATCGATCGTTGAATCTAAACAAATGGTGTTTTAGATCAAATGTTAGCCTATGGATTCAAACAAACTCTTGAATTCTAAGTTCATCTAAAATAGGAAAATCTAATAATCTCTGGAAATACCCTTAACTCTACTATAACCTAGAATAAGCTCTCTAAGTTTAACGGCACAAAAGCATTAAGTAATAAGGAATGACTAAATTAAGCAACTATTACACAAGTTCAGAAATTGTAACCTAAAGGACTGCATCCCTAGACTAATTGGTCAAGTTTACCTAGAAAAATAACTAATATATTGCTACTTATGGAAATTGCTAATGACTATTATGTATCAAAATCTTAATCCTAGTGTTTGAATTAGGAATTATGAAAAGGGTGATCAAGCCTAGAAAATAAAACCTAATTTTTAACTTTAAATCAAAGTTCTAATCTAACCTAAGCTTAGAAAAATAATTCAATAAAAGCAAAATCATATTGTCACTAATAATTCCTCACCATCCCTTCAATACCTTTAAACCCTTAAACAATTAGTCACACATAATAATTATAAAAAAATAAATTCAATATAAACATTATAAAAAATATAAAGTAAGTTGTAGAAATTAGGATTCAACAATAATTCTATGGAAACCTAAGGTTTTTACACTAACATTCAACTTAATTCAACCCAAGACACAAAACCCAAACTAAATGCAGTAAAATAGAAAATCCAACACTAAAAAACAAAACAAGAACTAATATTAATCAATTTAAAACCTAAGAAAATTCATAAACTTAAAATATAAAACATAACCTAACAAAAAGCACCACAAATTAAAGGAAAACAATAAGATAATTGACCACACATCCTGTAATTAATAAAAACAGAAGTCAAATAGCTAGTAATTCATACTTAAATAATAAATATCAAGGCTAGAAATAAATAAAAATTCATCTATTAATATATAATCAAGCATCCATACAATATTCAAGAGATTTAAGCTTAAAAATCATCAAACATTCAATCTAATTACGTTGGGTAAAGAAATTACAAAAATAAATTAATAAAATATCTATCAAAAGTAAATATAGTGCAATAACACCTAAATTAACTAAACTAAAGAGATGACATAAAAGCCATATGAAAATTTATAAGAAAACCTAAGAACATCAATGATGTTGAGAGATAAGATGTAGAACTCTTATGTAATGTTTCTTGGCTGCTTATCTACTCATTTTGGGGCTTTATATACCCCTTCCAATTAGGGTAAAGTAAGAGTGTGGAAAAGATTCCTTTACCCCTATTTTTTATTTTTGGTTTACAACACATTAAATGGCGGTTACAGACCTAAATGGTAGTTGGATTTAACCATCATTTAGATCTTTTGAAATGGGCTTGACCAACAGGTGTTGAGACCTAACTGGAGCTACTTATGTTTTGTAGGAGTTGTCATTTAGGACTTTTCCAATAGCTCCTTGCTTTGAATTTTCTTTAAATCCTTAGAAAACTTAGCCTTTTTAATCTGAAACATGTGATAAATGATTCAACCTATCATGAAACACATAATAACACAAATTGAGGCTAGTTCCATCTCCAAGGAGAATATGCTAAAAATTTATACCAAAAAGATCAAATCATGCCGCAAATTCATCACCAAAACAAAGATCATGACAATCAAAATAACAACAACGTATGTCCTAAAAGCATTAATTTTATCCTAAACATAGAAGAATCACATGCCAAACACTTAGGAAAACCTATCCTAAAACAAAACTATCAACTTCCCTATAGTTGAATGACAAAAAAAAAAATTTAGGGGGTCCCTCACAAGTGTTCATAAAGCACTAAATGTAAAAGGTACAATTATAAATTCAACAAACTACTCATTACTAATTATTGTTATTATAATTGATTCCTTTATTTTTATTTTTATTTTTATTTTTACTATAATAAAGAAACAATAATAATAACTATATGCAAGGCACCTTGTAAGTATAAATACATCTCACACCATCTCAGAATAAAAATGTAAACCAAAATTTTGCAAACCAACGCCGACTTAGCACTTCATTTGACTTTTGATTGAGTAAGGGTAATGGATATTTTATAAAAAGGTTTAGAGGCTCAAAAGGGTTTACAAGGGATAATGATACATGTGGGTCATTTAAGTCAGGAGTTAAAACAAGAAGGCCTTAATCATTTCCATATAACACGCATCCAGTTAAGTCAACCCGATTCGGAGCAAGTTCTTAAGGTAATAATCTAAATAGGGCATCATACATAACAAATAATGTAATTACTTTAGAATGGAGTCATATAGGCTCAATTACTCGCATTGGCTCATATGAATATCCATCTTGCTTTCACACTTTGCCTAATCACTAAAGTATGGATTTCTGAGTAAGTTTATGCATCCAACTAATTTAATCAATCAACATGGTTCACCTTCTACACAAGTAACCTAATTTGAATTCAAATGCACAACTTAATCTAATTGTAGATACAATGATATAATTTCATGGTATAACACACATCACAACGAATCAATTGAAGTCCCATTGCTTCAAAATAAATACTAACAAAATAACTTTCCTAAAGCGTGCATCCTCTATCACATGTCTATCAAAATGTAAACAATATAAATAAATAAGTAATAGGATGCAAATCACAAATGCCACCTCCCCACACTTGGACAACACATTGTCCTTAATTTTAAAATGAAAACAAACTGAGCAAACCTCAAAATAAAATGCAAGATAAACAAAAAAACCAATTATAAAATTCAAAACTAATAAATGAGATAAGGGGAAAAAATTATAATTTGGAATCTGGTGTTGAAGGCATGGATGAGAGGACTTGGATATTCTGAATTTGAAGGAACTAGAGAAATGTCTTAGTGGTGTAGCATTGTTATTTGTGAACTTATTTGACATGATTTCTCATTTCATTGATCTGAAGCATTAATCTGTTGATTTTTCCCTTCTATTTGTTTGTTTTGGCTTTCATAGCACGGGGAAATTGTTGCCACCTATCTACGTCTTCTTTTGTAACTTCTTCTTCTTCTTCCTTTGATGGTGTTTAGGAGGATAATGTTTCAGAAGTGGAAGTACTTTTGCCATTCCTATTCTTAAGAGAAATTCTAGATTAAAGATGTCAAAGAGCCATAAAATGGTGATAAAAAATCTCATATCTATGCAAATGTGACTCATCAAAATAGTCAGGATCATCAATATGTAAACTATAAAGATTCACATTATAGTGTAATGCTAAAGTCATGACCATAAATTCCATACCAAAATAAGTGCTTTTTTCGTGAGTGTGCTAACAATGGATAAAAAATTCGTATATGGTGTGCATATTTTAAGTTTATGATCCATAGACCATGAGAAGAAAAGTTCTTTAGTTGAACATTTGATACTTTCATTTTGTTAAAAATAATCAAAAACATTAAATTTTAAAGCAATAATTGTTCAATCTTCTAAATTAAGGTATGGGGTGTGTACCTAGAATTGAAGTTAGATTCCCTAGTAATTTTCATTGCACTTTTGTTAACATCAAACTCATCATGGCAGTCAAGTAAATTTTTGTTAGACAATCCAAATAAAGAATGCATCACTACATAATCTAACTTATAGACTTAACCATCAAGACGCAACCAAAACAAGTCTATATTAGTATTGTATCGAACTGTGGTGAAAAATTCTAAGGTCAATCTAGGATAAATCACAAAGTCATGATGAATAAAAAGATCCTAACCAAAATTCGCTACAAAAAGTTTAATCTTTTGCGGTAGCCCTAGGTTATTCAAGAGTGCAAAATCAAAGTATCCAGTAGGAAGTAAGGCCCTATTCTTAGTGTCATAAAAACCTTTTATGTTCTTCTTCGGAGAAGATGGGAATGGAGCTAAAAAATTCTCCTCGATCTTACAGACACAGTCCCTAGAGACTTATAAATGCATTTTTGTAGTTGGTTTGATAGCCTTTTTCTTCCTGGGAGCCATTTGAGATGGAAATATATAAAAAAGAATAACATAGAAGCAAAACACAATCTTTTAGAGAGAGAGAGAGAGAGAATAAAAACATAACAACATTTTTTATTTAGCTGGAAATCTAGCTGGAAATAATTGGAAGATTGAAAAAAGAATAAAGATTTATTGGAAAAGTGAGTGATTTTAAGAGGTTTTGTGAGTAAAGAGCGTGCTTTAAAGAGAGAGAGAATGAAAGAATGAAAGAGGGTCAAGAAAGGAGGGACTTAAGTTCTCGTGAGCTTAAATTTCCCACGATCGTGGGATTACTTTTCAAAATGCTTTCCTTTGCGATCATAGGAATTTGGTAAAATCAAATTCCCATGGTCGTGGCTTTTATGCAGAACTTCATGATGCCAAATTCCAATGATCATGGCTTCTATGCAGAGTTTCATGTCCTTATCATTGGTTTCCTATCTCTCCTTCTTGCCATGAATCAATACCCAACCTTAAAGTAACAGTGGAATACATTATTGAACACAAAAAACTCAAGAGATTGAAGTGAAAACAATTAAAAATCAAATCTAACCCAAACTAACAAAATCAAATAAAAAAATGTCCACTGAATTTTTCAACTTCCTACTCATGCTTACTTGCTCATCACTGAAATGACAGTGTAATTTCGCATCATTGACATCAATATATGCTCTTATAATGTTCATGGAAGATCTACCAAGAACTAATGGACATTCTTACCCTCTTAAAATCAAGCAAATCAAAATTCAATGCAATGAAAATTTTTTCCATTTTGACTGGCACATCTTCCACCACTTTAAATGGCTTCTTTATGGATTGGTCTGCTAATTGAAGGAGCATGGAGGTTGGCTTGACATTAGCTACCCTTAATTCTCTAAAAATAGATGAAGGCATCAAGTTAGTACTTACCCCTAAATCACATGAACAATTAAAGAATTCCAAGTTACTAATAGCACGATTTAGAATAGAACAAATAGGAATAGCTTTATGCTAGGAGTGAGTTCAATCTCTATTTTATCAAAAGAATTACCATAAAATAAAAAACTAGGATCAAACAACCTTTGCAACACTTAATCTAACTAAAAACAATGAATTCATAAAAAGAAAATTTAATTAATATGCAGAGGGACAAAATTAAAGAAAAATAATAAAGAGAAGAGACAAACGTTGAAAAAGGAGGCAGCCTGGAGGTTTGAATTATTTTTGTTTTTCAATATTATTTCTAGTGATTAAAAAATACTAAAAATTTTTTAAAAAATTTTATTTGGGGTTATGAAGAGTTTTAAGACATTTAAACTATAGCACTAGCCGTTTGGGAACCAAAAGAGACGTTGAATCCTAAAAATGAAATAAATAGCTACTAGAGACAACTTTTAGTAATTTGTCTTCTCAAAGATTCAATCAACGTTTTGATTGCTTAGGAAAACGAGATAAAATTCTAATGTACTCTTAAGACCTTAAGCAAAATATCTATGATGAATTTGAAGCAATAAAAATGATTTAGTTATTAAAAAATTAGATTAAATGATGATAATTCAAGTCTAAATAGATTTTAGGTATGTCAACAAAAAATCTCAAACCAAATGAATTTTAATTCTAAAATTGCAAAAAAAAAGACTAAACTAATTCTTAACTATCTAAACATTGAATAAGGCTTTAAAAAAGATTTAAAATATAATTTAAGACCATATGAATAATCAAAATGATTGAATGACTGTGCTACGAAACTTTGTGGAACTTTTAAAAAACCATATGAAATGCATGATAAAAGTTGAACCTCCAAATCAATTGAACAATAAGTAAAACTTACAATCATATTAAAAGAAACCTAACTAAGGTCTTGTAGCTTGCATATCTTTTTTTTTTCCTTTAACTTCATCTTTCAGCTTTAGGTTCCTAGATTTTTAGATGGAATCATTTTGAAATAAATATATCTTTGAATGCCACAGTATAAACTTAAATCAATAGTAACAATTATGTTGACTTATCATCAAATCTAAGATCGTAACTTCCTTTAGTTTAGCAAATATATCAACCAATTGGTGGTATGTAATAAGAAATTTTAATTCAATATCACCATTCTATGCAAGATCTCTTATAAAGTGATGTCTTATCTTGTTATACTTTGTTCTTAAATGTTGAATTGGATTCTTGGTTAGGTAAATGACACTACTGTTATAACACCTAATAGATATCTTTGTTATTCCATGCTATAATCTTTAAGTTGTTGCCTAATCCAAAGACCTTATGCATAACAACTAACAGATGCTACATACTTCACTTCAGCTGCAGATAAAGAAACTAAATTTTTCTTTTTCTTAAACGAAGAAAATAATGCATGACCTAGAAATTAACAAATTTTAGATGTACTTTTTCTATCTAGTAAACTACTATTATAATCTAAATCTAAATAATTAACTAGCTGAAATAATGCATTTTTAGGATACCACAAACATAAAGATAATTAAACAAGCAAAATATCTCAAGATTCTCTTAACAGATAATAATTGAGACTCTCTAGGAATATATTGAAATCCTACACATAAGCATACACTAAATATGATATCGGGTCTACTAGATGTCAAATATGATAAACTAACAATCATAATTAGATATTGTGTGACATTTACCGGCTCATCCTCTTTATCTTCGTCTAAATTTGTATTGATGGTCATTAATGTGACTAATGGTTTTGTTTGACTGGTTCCAAATCACTAGAGAAGCCCATTTGTGTACTTTGATTGGTTGATCAAGATCCCATCCCTCATTTGTTGGATTTAGAGTGTAAGAAAGAAATTTAACTGAGCCATCATGCTTATCTCGGATTCCCTACCCATACACTTTGCAAACTCTTGATATAAAGCATCATTAATATCACCAAATATAGTATCATCTACAAAAATTTGAACAATCAGTAAATCATCCTTTTCTTTTTATATAAAGAAATTAGTATCAAATTTTTCTTTGACAAAATAATTTTGAAAAGTAAAAGAACTTATTCTAATATACCAATCCCTATGAGCTTTTTTAAACCATATAGAGCTTTAGTGAGTTTGTAAACGTGCTTGGGTGAATCATAATTTTCAAACCCAGGAGGTTGTTCTATGTATACCTCACCTTGAATAAAAACATTTTAACATCCACTTGAAAAATTTTAGAGCCCATATAAGAAGCAAATGCAAGAAAATGTCCAATATATTCTAATCTTACGGCAGATACCGGCCCTTCTTCTTAGCTATATCCCTTTGCTACCAATCTAGCTTTGTTTCTCATAATATTTCCATCTTCATCAAGCTTACTCCTAAATACCCACTTAGTACTAATAATTTGATGATCAGTAGGCCTAGATGCTAAGGTCCACACCTTGTTTCTTTAAAACTAGTTCTACGCTTCATTCATGGTTAAAGTCTAACTCTCATTACCTAAGGCTTCATCTATGACTTTAAGCTTTATCTTAGAAAGAAACTCCATATGAGATAATTGTCTAAGGGTTAATCTAATTGGTACTCCTCTTCCTACCTCACCTATGATTTTGTTAAAGAGATGGTCTTTCTTATATCTCAACTCTCTAGGTAAGTTATCATCTCTCCAAACCTTACTTGGTCCAGTAATAGGCTCACAAGTAACTATTGGATATCTAAGCTATCTTCTTTAAGCTCTTCCAACCCTAATGTCTCCATATCCTTGCTTAAGTCTAAATCATCATCATTAACACTATTGTCGATATAAAAAGGATTAGATTCATCAAATAAAACATGCATTATCTCTTTAATCATCCTAGTCCTTTTGTTAAACACCCTACAAGCTCTGCTAGTGAAAGAATAACAAACAAATATATTTTTTCCTTGGCATCAAACTTACCCAAATTATCTGTAGTACTGAAATTAAATCATTTATAACCAAACACTTTGAAATAACTCACTTTTGGTTTCTTCTAATATCAAAGTTCATAAGAGGTTTTATCCATATAAGGCCTTATATAGACCTTGTTGGATACATGACATGCATATGCAACAACTTTTGCTAAAAAATATTTATGAACACAATATTCATTCAACATAGGTCTAGCCACTTCTTACAAATTCTTATTTTTCGTTTCAACAACTATAAATTGTTGAGTAGTTCTAGAAAAAGAAATGTTATGAAAAATGTCATTTTCTTCATAATACGCATAAAACAATTCATTTTCAATTTCTCTATAATGATCACTTCTAATTGAATCAATCATGTAGCCATTTCCAATTGAACTCATTTTGTAAATATAATAAAATATTGAAAATATTAATCTTTGCTGGCAAGAAACATTACCCGTGTGAATCTACTATAATCATTACCAATCATATATGCATACAAAGTTCCACCTACATTTGCAATTTTAGACGGTCTAAATAAGCCCATAAGCAATAGTTCTAATGAACTAGAAGTTGTTACTATAATTTTCTTGTTCAATAAAGCCTTGGTTTGCTTTCCCATTTGACATTAATAATAAATCTTGTCTTTTAAGTACTTCATTTTTGATCATCTATTAACTAGCTCCTTACTGCAAAGATTTTAATTTTGTTATATGCTAACACAACCTAATCTTATATGCCGCACCCAAGGAACCTCATTTATAGAAACCAAACACTTGACGTTTTGGTTAGAGAGATCATTCAAATTAATATTACAGATATTTCCCACTCTCATACCAACAAAAGCAATGCAATTTTCTTTTACTTTAGAAACTATGCAAGATTTACCTTCAAAGTAGATTTTGAAGCCTTTATTACATAATTGACTCACACTTAAAAAGTTATCCTTTAAATCTTTTACCAACAGCACATTATCAATGTTAGCCTTATTCTTATCGATCTTACCAATCTTAATTACCTTACATTTGACATTATCTCCATAGGTGATAGAGCCACCATATTTGTCTTTCATGGAAAGAAATTGAGAACCCTCCCATGTAGTATGCCTAGAAAATCCACTATCAACATGCTAAGTGTTTCTCTTGCAATCCTATAAAACAAATAAAATCATGTAATTTTAGGTACCCACATTAAATTGTTTCTTAGGGGTTAGATACATTTCTAATTCCTAAAGCCCTTAGCAAACTAAAAGGTCTAGATATTTTATCAAAACTAAATTTTTTGAAATGACAAAACCTGTCACTATGATCACAAACATATGTAACTTTACGAAAATGCATGTTTTAAGAACCATTTCTCGATGCATGAGCATGCATAGGATATGGATATGAATGTGTAGGCCAAATGTGTGTATATTGTGGCCTCTATGCATGATATAATTATTTTGCATTTGTAAAGAAACCATGTCACTTGTTGGGGGCATGATCATTTCTCCTAGTTATAGATTTTGAAGCACACATGAAAGAATGATGAATTTTGCTAAATTGAGTTCTATAAGATGAAGTACCATTGTCAAAAGATCACCTAGGACCATGCTCTTCATTTAAATTTTTTTGTTTTACAAAAAAAAAAACTTGACATTAGTAGTTTCATTTCTATGAAATCTTCATTCAAAGTTTGTGAATTGCTAGTTTTAAAAATGTAGGGGATGATATTAAAGTCCTAAAGGCACTCAACAAGGTGGTGAATCGAGCATTCTAAAACATATTCCTAATTTGAAATTTTAAGAAAATTAAACCAATTCAAACTAGGTAAGGTTCCTATCCTGAAATTCACATAAAAAAAGATCTGAAAATGGTACTAACCAATTTCCATAACATAAATAATTCAGTTTAGAATTATACAAGGATGAATATTATACAAAATTGAGAATGATATAAAGAAAAAAAAATAGTAACACACATCAATATAAGGTTAAACCAATACAACAATTAGTAATGTTGTAAGAACAAGTCAATAATGAAATAAAAAAAAACATAAAAGGACATTGGGTAAGAGAAGAGAAACCGAAATTTATTTCCTACATAATGTGTACATATGTGTGTATATGTATGGTCAATCGCATTTCTTATTCGAAGATTTATGTTGAAGCAACTACTTCGACACTAGGCACAATTATAGACAATTTCACCTATTCGCTTTCATAATATGGCGGTGAGTTTAGTATCAATCCCAAATAGCAGTATTAGTATGTACTAATTCCAATTTTAACCTATTAATCAACCTATAAAATTGGCAATTTTAAAAAGAGTTAGCCTAAACCAAGTTAGCTATTAATGTATTAATACTAAGGGGTTAAAGAATGTACTTGATCCAAAGGGTTTAATGATGTAAGGACAAGCCCAAATTTCTGCCAAAGTAAGACAATTTAAGGATCCACGTTGATATTTACTTCCATAAATTATAAACCATATGTTATGATCTATTATTTGTAGAATGCTTAATAAACAAAGTCAACACAAGCTGTCTTTTTTATTCCACCATAAATTATACTTGTTTTTGTAATCAACTCAACCTAAGATTTAAAGAAAAAATGAAAACATATATAATAAACAAAGGTAGAGATTCAAAGTGTCCATGAAATTGGCAACTTCCTTTTCAAGACCTCTACCAAGGCAAGAGAATTTAAGGATCCATATCCATACTTACTTCTATAAATTATAAACCATTTGTTACGATCTAGTACTTGCAGATTGCTTAATAAACCAAATGAACACAAGTTGTCTTTTTCATTCCATCACAAAATGCACTTGTTTCTATAATTAACTCAACCCAAGATTTAAAGAAATCGTGAAACACACATATAATAAACAAAGGTAGCAATTCAAAATGCTCATGAAATTGGCAACTTCCTTTCCAAGACCTCGTAATTCCATCATCCTAATCCAATATATTAAGTCGTTATGACGCTGAAGAGTGGGGTGAATTAGGATTCGAAATAAATTGTTTCAATGATCAAAATAAGATGTGGAAGATAAAATACAAATTCAATTCAATAGAATAATCAATCAGTGGAACCTATTTACCCTCTTAATCTTCATTATACATTTTAATACTTCTTACAACACCACTAGTTAATAAGAATAAAAACACTCTATTTACAGTCAATAACCACAAAATATTTGTTGTCCAAAGGATATAATAACGTTATAAAGGTTTAATGAGTTTACCATTGTGTAACCTATTAAATCCTAAACTTACGATTCATTTCTCAACATTCGAAGGACCTATAGGCAATTTTTATTGGCTGATTGGCCTTTAGTTAATCATTCTTAAGATATTGGTAGATCAATCTAAACAAAGGAGAAAAACCAAACACTTAAGCCCTAAGCCCCTAAGTTTAAACCTAGAAATCAAACAAATAAACAAGCCCAGACTCTTTTATTCTTAATTTAAAATTTCATTTCATACTAGTTGTCTAGCTTATACGATTAAATCACTCATCAAGAGTATTTTTAACATACAATCATATGAAATACATAAACACCTTTATTATGCACCTATATGCAATTTCTAAGATATGTTTGCATGTGAAGCATGTAGAAGCCTGTTAAAACACCAACATAAAATAAAGCCAATCTTATAATAAAAGACATATGAAAACCTCTATCAAAGTAATTTGATTTTTCAAGATTTGCGTCTTTATATATGTTCTTCATAGAATTTTTAATTCCGCTTCAAGACTCTTTAAGCAATCATACTTAAACTTCATTTAACCTATCATTCAACACGCTAAAAAGTTGTCATTAGTAATAAGCTTTGTTTTGTCATTACCTAAATGAATTGGAACCTCTCTTGGTTCAATAATTTCCTCCTTTTAAATGATGACAAAACTACATGATATTAAGGATTAAATAACAACCACAAATTGCATGAACATCAAGCTTTTAATAAGCTCCCCTAAATAGTTCAAAAGAATCTGTCATCATAAGTTTTATTTTAAATCTAACAACATGATTATCAATTCCATCCAACTAAAAACACAATGAAAACTTTAAAAGTAAACTTCACAATTATACTATTTTAAATCAAGCAATATTAATGTAACTCCCCTTAAATTTTTTTATTAAGAATGATTGCAGTCGTTCATGCACAAAATTAGCCAAAATTAATCTATCCTTTAACGTACAAATTTACATTTAAGTTGAGACCAACTATTCGACAAGTGCACTCATCATAACAAGTAATATAGTGGACTATTTTTAATACTGTGAATCTCAATCCCAAGAGGAAGTGTGTACGTAATTATAAGCACTTGATCAATCTATTGTAAACTATCTAGAAAATCCTGGCCTTGTAATTTATAAAAAAATACTACAAGAATACTAAAACCTAGGAAGCCTTCAATATATTGTAAAATAGTTTAAGGTTGTTTTTCCCAATTTATCCAGTTAAAGCTTTCGTGGTTGACGATTTAATTGATGGATTAGTAACGCTTAATCTATGGTATCTTTACTAAATGAAGATAGTGATATGGTTAAGACATTGGCTTATCTCTATTGGTCATATCATAAAGTTTAGTTATGCTTCAAACTTAGGTAATAGGCTTAAGGTTTAGGAAGTCTAATCCTAAGTTTCCTTAATTCAAGATTAGTGGCCTCATGATTAACCAAGTCTTTGGTTATTTCATTGATTTAAACCACGTTCTTTATTAATATTTCTAATAACTTAGGTAGAGATTGTCGGATCCTAGACTATCTGATGGCAATATCCTAAGAGATCAGTTCAGGACAAGCATTAAGCATTCAATAAAAAAGATTAATTCATTAGTCATACGTTAACTATTAATTAATATAATTAAGCATTAATAAACACATTTTAACAACGTAGGTAAATTGAAATTAAACATTAAGCACATAAATTAATCAAAATCAAAAGATAATTAACTTAAAAAACATAAACGTCGATTAATGAACAAAAACAACAATATTACATAAGATTAACTGTTTAAATATCACCAAAAAAGATTATCAGATGATAATCTAGCTCAAAACCGGGGGCATATATTGTTGGATCGATTACAAACAACTTGAAATGTGATTTACAAAAGATTGAAACCAAAAACTAACGTAACAGTAACTCGGATATGAAAATAAGAGAGGAAAATGAGTTTTTTATCCTAAGCTATTTCGTTTTGGAGTCTAGAGACATCACTCACTTTATAGGAGAGGCTGCCTACCGTAATTTTTGAAGAATCCACTGAGAAATCGTGTTTGTGTCTGAAAAAGGCAATTGCACCAATGCCCCATGATGCCATTGAAGGACGAAAAAACCTTTGGTCATTGTCTAATTTTTACTCCTTTAATAATCATCTCTGGATCCATCAAGGTTGTTAGCCAGACCACCGTTGATGGTGACCACCATTTATGGCCCATACTTGGACTATTTCGCTTCCTTTTTGCACATGTCTTCAATTATTCACATCAATCTTTAAATTAAATATTTCTAAACATAAATTGAACATTTAAGCACATAAATATGGGTAAATTGACACCAATTAACATCTAAAAACACTATGAATTTAACCCTTAACAAGGAAAGACATAAAGAATAATCTCATTCATTTTGTAATATGACATGATTTCAATATAATATCATATGATTCTCTCCCAAGTTTTGAAATCATCAAAAGGGACAAACAATATCCAAGCATTGGAAATCTTTAAATAATATGTCTAAGAAAGTGAAGAGCTTTAGACAATTGAACAGCAGAGTATTATAAAAAGAAAGATAGCAAACCGTCATATGAAGGAGTTAATTGCAAACGAAAAAGCTGTACTATCGTGAAAGAAAGGTAGCACCAATAATACATCAAAAATCAACTTCCAAGAGAAAAGAGAAACTAAATAAAATATTGCGATAAGGAATTTGACAGAGGCAGAAGGGGAAGTTGAGAGAGAATTGATGTGCAAAACTACAACTACGAGTTTTACGCTCAAACCCGCAAGTATACGGGTCGTACTTGTAGTAAAGAACGGTATCGATCCCACGAGGATTGATATCTAGTCACCCTATTAA
>JAOXYD010236828.1:0-17460 GCA_028565735.1 Pinacopodium congolense | reverse complement strand
TTGTCATTAATTGTTCTGAACATCTACCTGAAAAAGCACTTTTTTGAAAAGCATCAAATTGGAGCTTTTTCAAAAAGATGTTTTTTATCTTTTGAAAAAGCTAAATCTACTACAAAAGCACTTTTGAATGTGACAGCCAAACACTTATTTTTTTCAAAAAAATGCTTTTGACTCATTTTATAACTCTTTCTTTTTGACTCCATATACTGTTCACTGTATTGATTTGATGTTAGAAGATTTTGGAGATGATAGACATTTTCCTATGATATTGAAGACTATGATGAAGGTAAAAAAGGTGACTATATTTATTTATAATCGTACATGGGTTTTAAACTTAACAAGGATAGAGTTTACTGGTGGGAGAAACTTATGTTACCTTGTAGTAACTATATTTTCCACTAACTTGCTAATACAATAGAGTTTTGTGTTGTTGAAGAAGGAGTTGAAATAGATGTTTACTAGTGATAAGTGGTCAGCTTATTAATATGTTAGGTCTAATACCAAATTGGAGGTTGCTTTCATTATTATTAAGAACAAAAAGTTTTAGTACAACTATCAGTTTGTGGTTAGAGCTTATGAGCCTTTAATTAGAGTGCTTTGTTTAAAAAATAGTAATGATAAGTTGATGATGAAATATTTTATGATGCCGTAAAGAGGTCGAAGGAAGTTATAAAAGCCAATTTGAAGAATAGACTTGGACTATACACCCTTTTCTTATCTATCATTCATAGCATATAGGAAAACTAGTTATACACTCCTTTATTTATTGTTAAGGCATTTCTCAATCTAAGTGTCTACTTCTCGTATGATTATGAGAAGAGAGATGAAGTTAACAGAGGGATATTGAGGTCCATCACTACTATTGTTGGTCATCAAATGATGCAAGACCTCCTCAACCCACAGATAGTGGTGTATAAGGATGTTACTAGTGATTTCGGGCTGCCTGTAGTAATACGACAAAGAGATAAGTTCAATCCAGGTATATATTTCTTTACTTTTGTTACTTGTTTACAATTAATCATTGTTTTATTTTATTTATGAGATCCTTTCTTTATCTTACAATTATTTGGTTGGAGCATTTTGACACTAATGTTCCAAAATTTAACAGATTTGCAATTCGTATATTGAGTCAGTGTATGAGTGCAACTGGATGGGAAAAGAATTGGAGCATGTTCGAGTTTATCCACTCTAAGAGGAGGAATAGATTAAAGCATAAGAGGTCGAATGATTTGATCTATATTAGATATAATAAAAAGCTTCGAGAGATGTATGTTCTATTTGTTTTTTTTTTATTATATTCAATATTATTTATAAAATCTCGTTAGTAATTTGATTTTATTTCTTTATTAGGACTCTAAGTAAACAATTAATGATGATGATCCTATTTCTTTGGATTATATTGATACTTTAACTGATTAGGTATCTGAGAAGGCAAGTCTTCTAGATGAGAGTAACTTATAAGGAGATGTTGGTATTTGTTAGGATGATGTTGATATGTCATTTGCTAGGATGAGATTGGATGAGGATGGTAATCAGATTCCTCTTCCTGATAAGGATTTTATAGTAGATGATAGGTAGATCAAGTTTGATTTTAGCAGTCAGCACCTTAGACAATGAAGATTCATATATTTTCAAATTATTCTCCTCTTTTTTAGGGTATTTGATGTATATGTTAAATTTTACATATGCTAACAGTTACCTTTTTTTTTAGGCTTCAATTCTTCTTTATGGAGTTCCTATACTAGATGTTTAGATACAGTTAATTATGGAGTTATTACTTGATGATGCTCTGATTTATTAATATTTAGAGATGTGTATCTATATTTATTATTTTTATTATAATAATTTAGATTAATATTCATTTAAAAAATAGATGAAAATTAGTATTAATATGAATGAAAAAAAGAGTTATTTATTGTATATTGTTATTATTGTATGATATTTTAACGTATTGATATTAAATTATGATAGTTTGATAATTGTTATTTTGTTTATATTAATTTAGGTTATAATTTATTTGAAAAATATATGAAAATTAATATTAATAGATGTAAAAATTGTATGAAAATTGTATTATATTTATTGTATTAATTGAATATTTGAAATAGTTAAAAATATGTTTACAGGGGATGCATAATATACACATGGATTATTTTACAAATTTTATAAAATTTAGGAGCTATTTTATAATTTTTAAAAGTTGATCAATACTAATACCTGTATTCGTTGATATTATTATGGTACCATTTCAAAGTTAAAATTGGTACCAGTACAATACTGATTTTTAAAATATTGGGGATGGCTCCTTAGTTGTGATCCAAAAATTATTCTTCAATTGTTAAAGAGAGAGAGAGAGAGAGATGGGGGGAGAGAGGGAGAGAGAGAGAGAGAGAGAGAGAATTTTAAATAAAGAGAGAGTAAATGTAAGATAAGGATTGCAAAATCAAACCATTATAAATATGTTTTTATCCTTTTTCCTATTCTTTTTATATTATTATTGTGTTTATTTGTTTGAATTAAAGATGTAAAATATTCACATTTTTAGAAAATTCATTTATTAAGGGCTTGTTTGATTTCATTTATTGTTTTTATTTTTGTATTAAAAAAGAGAAATAAAGGAAGAAAATGCTCGTAGTTGTATTTTATTTTGTTTTTATTTACAAAATAAAAATAAAAATAGTGAAATTTTCTAATAGTGAAATAAAAATATTTCACTATTTTTATTTTTTATTTTGAAAACAGATTTGATAATAAGAATTTTCTACATTCAATAATTAATGTAATATAAAAACTAATAATATATTTTTAAAGTGTATAAAAGTGTTTTGTCTAAGAATTTAAATTTATTTCATATTTAATCGTCATTATTAAATTAATTTTTATTACAAATTTCAACTAAAGAAAATTTTATTTTTATTTTTATTATAAATATAAATCAAATATGTTTTTGTTTTTTTATAAGAATAACAAAATTACAAAAATAAGAAAAGAAACAACAAATAACAACAAAAAATAGAAATAATACTAAACAATTCCTAAAATTTAAATAAACTGCATACAATTTTTTTTCTCTTCTCTTGGAGATATTTATTTTAACTAAAAAGGATCACGTTTCTACTTCTTATTTTCAAGATTAGCTTGGAAATTAAGGATATGTTTGGTGCAATTTTTTGTTTTTGTTTTTTGTTTTATTTTTATGTGTTTTTATTATTTTTGTTTTTTATTTTTTACTGTTTTTTCGTATTTTATTTGTGTGTTGTTTTTTTAATTTTAATTTTTATGTTAAAAAAAATAGAAATAGAAATCATAAATCAATACGCCCTAAATTAGCAATTGATGGTTGAATTGTTAGCTTAACTTCTACAAGATGACTTATCATTAGGTAATGTTACAGCTTATAAGAATACCAAATATTTAAATTAATAGTGGCCGATTAAGACACAGTAGTAAAAAGGAATGAAAACTCAATAGTCAACTTAAGATAGAATTTCGAAATTATACCAAAGATTTAAATTAATAGTGGCTGATTAAGACAAAGTAGTAAAAAGGAATGAAAACTCAATAGTCAAGTTAAGATATAATAATCTCCAATTTCGAAATAGTCTTATTGACCAAACCAAAAATATCTAAAATTTATGTGAGGGCAGAGGGCTCTCGTTCATAATTCTATATGTCAAGTGAAGTAGGACAAAATAGAGGAGAGGGCGGAAAATTCTGCCGCGTGTAGCTATTCGGAAAAAACTTGTATGATACGACGCATTGACCTTTTATTTATGCTCTTTGTCGACTAGCATACTTAGAGGCGAAGCTAACGCGACGTGGCGTGTTTTGCGCGTTCAGAGAAAGCGATGGAAAAAAAGCCGCTTTCCACCAGCTTAGATAAGATAAATGCCCCCTCTAAAACAGACTCATCCCGCGGAATCAATGAGCAATCCATAAACCATATCCTATATGTACTTGGATATAAAGAAAATTGAAAAATGGATATAAAAGGTGAATTTGTTGTTTGGACTAGCATTACAAGGAGTTTAATCTTTTAACCTTCCTGTAAATTCATTCAAAGATCTTTGCAAATATCAAATAGAAAAATGCAAAATATAAAGAATCTCATTATATTAATGTTCTCTGCATTTATAGGTCAACCTTTCGAACGTAAATTGACCAAGTAGTATGTTTAAGTTAGAATAGCAACATCGATAGAAAATGCATAAGAAGTGTGAATGTGTAGTTGATAATGTTATCTGCACTGTACATGCGGGGTAATAGTACATTTGAAGATTGAAAAAAAAAAACCAGAAAAGGAACAAAGCGTACGAGGAAGAGCTTAACCGCAGTAAAGACACAACATAGAAGCATAGAAATTAGATACTTGTGTGTTTGGACTTTGGAGGGCGTGGCTTAGGGTCATCATCCGCACTTTATACTGCTTGTCGGCAACTTACTGGTCGGCTTGAAGAGAATTTTGCTTTAGTTGCTACCTTTCCCTGACTGCCTAATGTATGGATTCCTGAAGCTCCACGTGCATGTGTCATGGTTGCATGTTCATTTTTTGTTACTTTACCATCATCTAAAAAGTTTTCTTCTGCTATTTGGTTTAAGTTATTTTTTCTAAGTTTCTTGCTATAGTCTAAGTAAGTTGTTGATTGAGCTTTGTATTTCTGTTTTTTAATTATAATTATATATATATTTAAATTTTAAATTTTAACTAAATCGGTTTAAAATAAACATTTCAAATAGCAATTCTGTATTGTTCTCTTTTAACCAAACTTTTTTGAAAGTTTTAGACATTGATGGGATAAAATCGAACCGTAAGTAACCTACCTGAGGAAAAGGGGATAGAACAGCCATCGGTGCTCTTGGGCCGGGAGAGTGCTTACAATACCAAAAAAACAGGGCTTTTCTTTATAAATCCGCTCAATTGGTTTCAGGGTTAGGCGTCTAATTCAAAGTCTAGTTATAAACAAGCAAGATTGGTATTACGTAGCCATTTAGACTTATTGCAACGCCAGCAATGGTTGTACAATCACATCTTAAGAATTGTAATTTCAAGACTAAAGCATAAAAAGAAAAGAAAAATGTCACATCAATAAGAAAATGATCCTTGTACCTCGATTTTACTTTGATACTTGTCAGAAACAAAGTGTATGGTGCAATCTAAATCCTCATGCTTCAATGGTGATTAGGTCTCTTTTGTAATGCAGTAAATAAAAGCAAAACCTTTGAGAAATCCTGAGACAACCTTCACACGTGTTGGGATGATTCATCTAATCTTGTAGGTACAAAAAGTCATGTTCACAGGCTTAGGCCGACATGTTAACTTCGATGGGGTAGCCTGTTTTCCACTTTTTGTAGAGTGAGCCTCTCTTTTATGGGTCATACTGAGCCCAATCCTGATGACTGACCTTATTAGGCCTTTTCTATTCCTTGTTTTGTGTGAAACAACATGCTTTGTTGGTATAAAATAATAAACAAAAAGGTAAAAAGTATAATTTATCCTAACGTTTGATAGATGATTTAATTTAATTTTTAATAATTTTTAATGTGCTCTTTTTTTTTACGTTTGTAAAATAGTATAATTTACTCTATAATGTTACGGAATGATACATATTATTTCTTAAAATTTACAAAATTGTACATTTTATCCTCTTAACACTAATTTCATTGGGATTTTATTAGATAAATATTAATTTTATCAATATTCTATAAATGAACTATTAACTAATTATTAAAAAAGTAATTAGCAAAATTTTAATGAAATTAATATTAAATGAGTAATTTACACTATTTTGTAAATGTTAAGAAATAAAATACATTATTATACAAACGTTAAGGGGTAAAGTGATACATTTTAATACGTTAAGAGACAATTTAAATATTTTTAAAAACATTAAAGACAAATTATACCTTTATATATATGAAGTGCCTATCCCGTACTTGAACTTAACTAATACGATAGGCCTAATGAATCAGTATATTCTTATAATATCAATTTATGTTATCAAAATTTCTGTATATATGATATAATTTAAAAGCTGGATCTATAATGAATCTACCTTCTTTTTTGTTCTAAACAAGTCTTGACCTTTAGAGAGTACTCTTAAAGATCTGCATACCCTCTTTTCTTTACTTCTTTTGTATTAAACGGCAAATGGACAACACCACATGTACCGATCGTAATGATTGAAAACTTGCAATTCAAAAAGCTAAAACAAATGACACCTAAACATGAGTTCATCATCATCGTCATCTCCATCATGAACGTAAGAGTTTATCTTGACCGACCAAAGAATAGCAAAAAGGAGGAGTTGATTTCTATTGCTTTAAGCTTTTTGTTTATCCTTCCCTATCCCCTTTACCAAAGTTGATGAGATGAGAACCCACTTTTGTAAATTATGGAAGGGTCACAAGCCTTGTACATGCGCCTGCTTTCTTATCTCACTGTCGAACAACAACATTCATTTGGTTAACCAACTCAGTATTCAGCTTTCATATTGATATTTATATGAATTAAGGATCTGAAATCTTTTCCTCCCTTTTGCAGGTGTTAAACAGAAACGAATTTGAAGGGAATCATATGGATAAGGCCATTGCAGACATGGTCCTGTGAAAGAAAATATTCCTGCAACCCAAACAGCAAAAGCGTGAATTCCAAGCTTGTGAAACAGCTAAAAGTATAACGATGCATAGCTTTCATACGGTAAAGAAAGGGAAAGTAGGACAAAACAGGGAAATTCAACTCCGTAAATATATCAAGAGCATAAATTTCGTGTCAAAAGACTCAAAACAAAAGATTTTTTATTTGCCAATGCCGAAAATATGACAACTGGAAAGGTAACGAAAGGATTGCAGAGGTCAATGGTGTTAGACCTTCGATTCCCTCCAAATCCACAGTACACTGTTCTTCCTAAATGTCTTCGTCCTTTCTTTTACTTTCTCCCTTCTGCTCCACGGTTATGAATATGTGGTATTTAAATTTATTTTTAAAATGGTATTCGATCGATATTAATATTAATATTAAATTTATTTTTAAAATTATAAATAAAATTATAAAATTTATAAAATTTATAAAATAGTTTTAAAATATTTATAATATAAAATAAAAAATAAATATTTAAATTAAAAAGATTAAAATATAAATTAAAATTTTTTTTTAAATTTTCAGTACCCAATTAATACGGTATATTTCGTTTGGTACAGACTAAAACAACCGGTATTCAAACTTGATACGGTACAATCTTTTTTCATTTCGTTTCTCGATCGGTATCATACATATCAATCAGTACCAGTCGGTATAAAATGAAATTTAAAACACTCATCATTTTTGTTTCTCTTTTGGGTGTGGTTGCATGGTCCATATTTAATGATTATGAACCTTTTATTTATTCAATGGACAAATAATTTGGCTATCCTTATGAATCTTATGAACTGAAAAATAGTTATCTGAGAAAAGTAAGTAAGAAATTCTTAATTTCATATATTCGTTCTGAATTCCTGCCTTCAACGAATTAAAAAGAGACGGATTAATTGATCTTAACCTAATTACTTTACCATTAAAAGAACAAACAGAGCAGATTATGTAAATTTGTGGTGTCACACATAACTAATATATAGCTTCTGTGGAACGCAAAGCTTTGAAGAAAATCTAGAGACACTGCCTGCGAAAACCATTACATAGGCGAGCGAGTTATGTGTCAAGTCAAATTTAGCTTACCTACTACAAAATTTGACTTGGAGATGCTCTTTTAACTTTTTAGTTTTTTGACTAATTGTCCTAGAAGGCCAACTATCGCTTGTCCTTAATCTACCTAATATCGGACAATGGTCAGACCAAAAAGATGGTAATTGTACGTTTAGCCGAGCACAACAATGTTTGGGTCAACGCTGCGTCATTTCATTTGATTAGGAGGGCTATAATTTGTTTGGCTTTCTTCAATCGTCACCGTAAAAGATAGACCGACTGGCAATTAATTTAGTTTCTACCTAGATTGACATACTAATTATCATAGCTAGGAACACTTGATCTAACCTAAGTTGGAAGACAGCAAAAATATAAAAATAGTGTTGAACTTCTAATTCATATTTTGATTATAAAAAATATAATTATTACTAAATAATTTTTTATTTTAATGTCTTAAAAATATAGAAAAGTGAAAGATGCACACAAAAAAAAAAAAAAATGGAACCCAAGGCAAATAAAGGATATTTTATAAATGAAAGATAAGATAAAAAGAAAGGAATTTAAGATTTAATAGGTTAGTCCATGTAAGTTTATAGTAAATCTTTCTTGATCAATTCAATATTTTAAGGGCTCACTAGACATATGTATTACATATTATTTCCATAATGTATAAAACTTTTAAGAATCATGGTCATAAAAATACTTTTAGAAAAATTTTTAAAATATATTTGAGTCAAGTGTTTATAAAAAGAATAGTTTAAAAAGTTTAAAAAACGTAAGTGCACTAATTAACCATTTCAACTTAGTGGTCGATCAACCTTGGAGTTTGGGTTATATTAATCAACCAATATCTTAGTAAAATGATTCACTTTTAATTATTTACATTTAAAATTTTATTTTTTAAATAGTGAGTTTGTAATACGACATTAGTGAATTTATAATACGACATTAATCAATACATTAATCAACAAATCCTACATGATGATCAACAAAGATGATTTACTAGTTGATTAATGTTACTGAATATGAAAAACAAAATTTGAATAGTGCGTTTGTATTGCGTCTTTGGTAAATTAGTGTGATATATTGGCCAACTAATTTACTCGACTAGTTGATTAGTAATAGTTAGTTTGTCTTTCTAATAATTATCATTTCCTCTAACATAGTTTTAAGTGTGTTTAACGAATAGTTCTTGTTGGAAATGACATTTGAAGCCCTCCAAAGTTATAAATACATAGTTTTATGGTTATTAAATATTTTTAATTGAGTTGAGAGAATAAATATTTTTAATTGACTTGATAGAAACTAAGAAGCATTGAAGAGTTAAAAGAACATATTTATAAGTGGTTTTCAAGCTTTTAGAGTATTCATTAGTTCATATTGAGTTTTTGAGTCCTAGAACATTATTATGAGCAAGTAAGTAAGATCCTTTTAATTGTATATTCTCTTTTTGGGCATGATAATTGATTGATTTTAGTTGTACCAATATTGTAGAAGTTATTATTTACAAATAAAGAAGATTATATAAGGACTTCTTTTCATCTATTTAGAAGAAGATTATAATGAATTTCTAATATAAATTTGGAGAATGGACATAGGTAAGTATGATTTGTTTAATCATTAAAAATTAGTTAGTGTGAAGTTATCTTCATATTATAATTTTTCAAAGATCATTTTTATGAAAATAAAAATTTATTAACTTTTTCAATACCCATTAACCCCTATTTTAGATATTATTAGGGACCAATAAGTAGTATCAAAGTTAATCTTATTCATTGCATATATTTTTAGTGAATTTTGAATAAAGATTCCAATGGCAAATCTAAGTGAATTAATTTAATCTTACCAAGAGAGATAAGACATTAGTTTAGCCCCCTTATTTAATATAAATGATTACTTGTGTTAAAAACAAGAATGAAATTTTTCTTGATGACCAAAAGTGTCGATTTGTGAGAAATAGTCTTTAATAGCCCATTCATTCCCATAAAATTAGTAGATAATCAAAAAGTTCCTAAATTAAAAGAAAAAGAATAGGATCCCAAAGAAAAGAAACTTGTGTCCTTAAATAGTAAAACTATACATATTTTATTTTGTGTATTAAGAAGAAATGAATTTAACGGAGTTTTTATATATGATTCAACTTATGAGATTTGACATATATTTGAGGTCATTTATAAAAGCACCAATCAAGTTAAAAAAAGTAGAGTGAGCATATTGACATATCAATATGAGTGATTTCATATGTAACATGATGATAACATCTTTAGCATATACACTAAATTCATTGATATCATTAATTATCTTAAAGGCTTAGGCAAAACATATATTAATGTTGAAATAGTAAGAAAAATAGTTGGGTATCTTCATAAGACTTAGGAAGCCAAAATGACCGTCATCTAAGAAGTAAAGGACTTAAATGTCTTACCATTTAAGGAGCTAGTTGGATCTCTTTTCATATATGAAATAAGGCTTAAAGAGATAAAAGAAGAAGAGATGTCATCTAAAAGGAAGAGCTTGGCTTTTAAAGCTTTAAAAGGAGAACAAGCAATGATAAAACATTTACAAGTGGAAGGGATAAGGAAGATATTTCTCTTCTTATAATGAAATTTAATAAGTTCCTAAATATAAAGAATTTTTCAAGGAAAGGAAGCCAAGGTGACCACCATCTAAGAAGTAAAGGACTTACGCATCTTACCATTAGAGGAGCTAATCAAATATCTTCTCACATATAAAATAATGCTTGAGATAAAAGAAGAAGAGATGACAAATAAAAGGAAGAATTTGGCTTTCAAAGCTTCAAAAGGAGAATACATGATGATGAAACATCTATAAGTGGAGGTGATGAGGGTGACATTACTCTTCTCACAAAGAAATTTAAGAAGTTAACAAAGAGAAAGAATTTCTCAAGGAAAAAGGATTCCAAGGAAGCTATATTTGATCTTAAATGTAAAATATTTGACATTATTTACTTTGAATGTAGGAGACATGATCATATAAAATCCTAAAGTCCTATCCTCAAAGAAAATGATAAGTATGATATGAAATAAGTGATTTAAAAAGTTAATATTAAGATGAAGAAGTAGATCATATATACCTTATGGCCAATGATGATGATGTATCTTATTGCTAATTTTTTTAATAATAATTATTATTGTGATGATGACCTTTCATATGATGAGTTAGTTGATTTTCTAGAGGTTGTGAGTGTAAAAAGGAAAAAAAAATCATAACTTTGAACTTTTTGATATATACATGATTAAGAATGAAAAATTAAATTGTGACATATATAACATGGTAGATCCTAAGAGTGTGATTGTTGCTAGATGATAATGAGTATGATAAGAATGAGACATTGAAAAAGAGATCAATGCTCTACAAGATTCACTATTAAAATTCACTCAAGGAAATGAAAAATTAGAGAGCATATTAAGAGCCCAAAAGATCTCTAATAATAAGTATGGAATTGGTTTTATTTATGAGAGTACACTTTAATACCAAGACAATTTTTATTAAGGGAAATTATTTGCATGATGAACATATGCTTATATCATCATATGAGCATATTGCATCATCCTCCAAATATAAATATCCATATACTTTATCTTATTGATCTATATCTAAAGTCAAATTTCATGCATTCATGCAAGGTCCTGAATCTAGATCTAGAATGCAAAATTATCAAGTTAATTATAGAAATAATTTTTATACAAACTCACAATATCACTCTCATATATTTAGGTTTCATGTTAGACATAATTGCATGGCACTCACATCTAATATACACATGAATACAAATAAAGAAACATAGCTCACACATCTAAGTCTTACTACTACCCAAAGAGAGCACCTAATTCCCATGAAAGAAGATATAGGAATGCACATATGTACAAAAATTATAGGACTTAGTACCATACACATATGATATGTTACTTTGTGGGTTTACAAGCATGTTGAGAAGTTTTATTTTGCACAACAAAAATTGTTAAGCAAGCCTTTAAGAAAATTAGTTAAAAATTAAACAGCATGACATTAATCAAGTGAACATATTATTGAACTAAGTGAGGAAAAGAGGTATCCTTTAGTGGTACTAAAAAGAGGTACCTATATACTTTCATATTGATAGCATTCGAACATGTTGACTTGGCATATATATTTTGGGAGACAAAACATTGTTACATATAACTAAAAGAGAAACATAGATTGATATTTGAAATTGGTGCACAAGAATTTGAAAAATTGCTAAGTGATTTACATATACTCTTTACCAATATGATATAGTTTTCGATAAGGTGAGAGGAAAGTTATTTATTTTTTTCTTTTTAATGCTTATAAAATTATATATCATATACCATTTAATGTTGATAAAGAGGGAGAACATGCATTGCCTATTACTTTATATTAGGAAAAAATTAGGCATGATTGTTGGAAATGTAATTTGATATAGGGTCGTCTTAGTGCCTAAATTGAAATCTCTTGTATAATTAAATGTGTTATTAATTTAGTACACACCTTTTTTATGATTCCAAAAAGGAGAAGAAATTTAGTGATATTAGATATCTTTGTATGAAAGGGAGTAGTTATTTGAATATTATTTGTAATGTTTAGATCCTTTCCATACTTTCTTTTTGCTAAAGATTAATTTAACTTCTTAATCATTATAATAACACATGGATTAAGGAGAAGTGATATTTATATGATGTATGGATTAAGGACGAGTTAATCTTTCATATTACCTTAATAGTAAATAAAATGTATGTAATTAATTTCATTTTAAACTTTTTAATATCACATGCTTTTTCACTATAAAAAAGAGAGAGATTGTTAAGTTAAGGGAGGCTCTAATCCATATTTTGATGATGATAAAATGCAATTACTACTAATGATTTCTTTATTTTGATGCTTTAAAAAAATAGGAATATGAAAGACATATAATTATATATATTGAAGTCAAAGGGATATCTTATGAAGATATTTTACACATGAAGAATGCTATCAAGACTAAGAAAGTTAAGGCCTAATAGGTTAATTAATGTAATTTTTTATGTAAGTCTTTCTTGGTCATTTCAATACTTTAAGGTCTCATCATACATGTGCATTGCATATTGTTTGCATAATACACACATTTTTAAAGGTTAAGATTAATTAAGGTTTTGATTACAAAGAAAAGTATATTGATTATTAAAATACTCTTGGCAAATTTTTTGAAATGTGTTTAAATTAAATAATTATTAAAAAATGGATTTAAAAATTTGAAAAACTTAATCTTTTTAGGTGTACTAGTTGACAAATGCAGCTTAGTTGATTAATATTAGGTTTTTGGTGTATTGGTCAACCAATATAAGGGTGTATGGTCAATCAATGTCTTCGCAAAATGTTTCATTTTTAGACAGTGAGTTTACAATCGTGATATTGGTTGATGCATTGGTTGACCAATACACCATGTATAATTGATAAATTAGTATGATTGAATATGTAAGAATTTTTTTAGGCATTGAGTTTCTCATGTGTCATTAGTCGATATATTAATCTACTCATATGCTTAACTAGTTGATCAATAATGACTAGTTTATATCTCCAACAACTTCTCTAATAGATTTTTGGCAAAAGGTTCACTTTGACCCTCAATATTTCAGAAAAGGTTCAATTTGTCTCCTAACATTTTAAGAGGTATCACTTTACTCCATAATATTTATAAAATGGTTCAATTTGCCTTTAGCATTTTAAGAGGGATTATTTTACTCCCTAACATTTGTAAAATGTTAAGAGGGATTATTTTACCCCATAATATTTGTAAAATGATACACATTGCCCCCTAAACTTTTATTAAGTTGACTTTCTATTAGTTAATTATTAAGTATGCATAGGTAACATGCTAACATGGTAATGTGGGATCTAAATAAAATGAAGATGTGGATTTTTAAAAAAAATAATTATTTTAGTGTTTGCTTATTTCAAGTTTAGAGCGGGTCATAATTATATATATATATATATTAAAAATCCACGTCATTATTATATTTGGGTTCATATTGCCATGTCAGCATACCATGTATGTGTAATTAACAGTTAACTAATAGAAAAGTCAACTTAATAAAAGTTTCGGGGGCAATTTGTACTATTTTACAAATGTTATGAGGTAAAGTGGTATCCTTTAAAACGTTATAGGGTAAATTGAACTATTTCTAAAACGTTGAGGGGTAAAGTGAATCTTTTGCCTATATTTTTAGGTGTGACTAACGACTAATTCTTATAAATAAATAATATTTTAAATCCACTAAGGATGTAAATATATGATTTTATGGTTATTGAGGGTTTTTAATTAAGTTGTGAAGTATTAACGAGCTTAAAAAGCACATTCATGATTAGTTTTCAATTTTTTATTGCATTCATTAATTCATTTTAAGTTTAAAGCCACAAAGCATTATTGTGAACAAGTATGATACTTTCAATTGTGTATTCTCTTATAGGAGTTTAATAATTGATTATTGGGTTTGTTACTCTTCACCAAGTAAAGAAAGATTACAAGGGTTACTTTTTACTTTTAAAGAAGATTGTACAAGAGTTCTTCTTCACCTATTTAAAAGAAGATTATATTGGATCTCTAAGAAAGAATTACAAAGTAAAGTAGGCGAGGATTGTTTGTTGAACTACTATAAATTGGTATGCATATTCTCTTCTTTATACTCCTTTATTTCATACTTATTTGAATGATTAACTTTGAATTATACTAAAATTATTTCTATAATAAAATTTTTAAGGAGTATTCTTAAGTGTTAAAATTTTATTAAATTTTTAATACTTAATTCACTTCCCCCTTAATTGTCATTAAGAACTAATAAATAGACAACTACCAACATAAAGCAAAATATTTAAAAAAGTGAAAATATTAACCTAATTATTATATGATATGTAAATATGGTTCTTATTTTTGTCTAATTACCTATGTTAAATAAATCTAAGCTTAAATTTAAAGCCTCCTTTGTTATTGTTTTTTATTTTTATTTTCTATTTATTTTTTTAAACATGGTAACCAATGACAAAAATATGGAAATTAAGGAAAAAAATACAAAAACTAATGAAAAAATATGAAATCAATAAAAAACTTACGCTAGTTTCCATATTTAAGAAAATATAGACAAAAAACCAAAATCAAAAGGTGAACCAATTGAACCCTAAGTTTATAATAACCAATGAGAAGTTTAACTACAAAAGTAGAAGGTACATTAAAAATAAACGTGAAGAATCAACTACAACTGAGCATTTCATCTACAATTTTTTTACAAATATTTCTTAAAATATTAACAAAAAGTTTCAACATCATAAGAATTTCTAAACATAAATATACATGAACTTAAAAAAAAAAGTAATGATAAAGTGTATATAAATCACATTTAACTAAACCAACTATATAATTTTGTTGTTTAACCTTCTTTTTATGATAGGTTTTTGTCCAAATTTGACTTGTGCCTCATATCATTTTTGCCTTCTTTTCTGGGTAGAATATCGTTTCCCCATTTTGAGTTAATCTATGAAGCTAGTTTCTCAAGACCAATCTTTAGATTAACTTATACGAATCTCAACTAATTTGCCTATTTAAACTAGCGCGTATAATCTTTTTTTATTATTAAAAATGATATTATGGTTATTTTGCAGGTCTCGACATGACTAAAAAGAGTTTTAACCTCCGAATCCAACTTCCGTAACAAAAAATTTTACACTTTAAGGTACAAAATGGGGTTCCTTTAGTCGCATGTAAACTTAGTGGGACACGTATATATTGGTAATTATCTATGATATAAACTGAATATATATGATTTACATTGAGACCCCATAAAAGATATGAATAAATGCCAAATAAAGCATAAAAAGAAGCTAAAAGTGAGCTTTGTAAGGTAAAGTATAGGACATGTTAGAAGGCTTTCTAGATCACTGAACTTTACCATAAGTCGCACTTATCTTTGAACGGCAATCTCACTTAGGACCGTTTAAGCAAGACTCAACCTTCTCACGTTTATGTCACTGAACAAATCTATTAACCCTCGAACACCTTACCCTCAAACTTGTGTTAAAGTATTGCACTCATGCATTAAAAAATCACATAAGTATAAAATAAGAGAAAAGAAAGCAATAAGAGATAACAGATGGCTGAAGCTAACCTTTTATTAACCCTCACAAAATATCAAAAAAAAAAGAACAAGTACCTTATTCTCGAAAAGCTTTACAAAGAATTCTTTACTCGAAGCCCCTTAAAAGAGAACTCCCCCAAAAGTTCTCAACTCTCTAAGTTGTCTTTTCTCCTGAATTCTCAACTAATTGAGCTCAAACTCTAATGAGTTATTTATAGACACTTTTGCTTGAAAAGCAAGTACAAGATGATTAGGACTTTAAGATTCTTGTCTCCCTCAATAACTAAGCCCACATCACCCAAACTAATATGAAGAAATCCCCTTTTTTTTATAGGATTCTTCTAATTGGCTACATTACATTATAATCTAACAAGATAGAGATTACGTGCAATCAGGAAAAGATCTTCTATATCCGCAAAGATTCTCACGATCGTTAGAACTTTTAGACTTGATGTTTATCCCATGTGAATTTTAAGTTGATCTTGCCACATCATCTACAGTTGCCATGTCATTGCTAATGTGTCTTCCAAGTCACCAAGGCATATCCGCATATAAGTCCATCAATCCACATCCATGGGCAAGTCCATTTTTCATGATCAAGCTTACTCATGTTACAATCTCGTTGCTCTATAATTAAATACAAGTTATAATCTAAGTTAGTATAAAATCTCGTAGAGATTATACACCTGCCTCACCGGAGTCAAATGCCTACGTGCATCCTTGAATACTTTTGTGGTGTCTTATGCCTTCGCGTATCTTCGAGTCTCGCATAACTTAGTTTGCCAACTATGCGGGACCTCGCATCCGAATCTCTCGTCTCATCAAGGATTTTCCCCAATATGCGTCTACATGAACGTATGTGTATCAAATCTTGTTTACTCTTAAGATCTTTATTGATACTTCTCGCATTCCTCGCCTACTTACAAGTTTCTCAAGCCTTTTTTTGTCTACTCATAAGACTTTACCTTGTTTACTTGACAACCTACCATCCTGTTACCTACTCATGTGCCAAGCATTGGCTAAAGATCGTCAATACTTGCACGATCCCTTAGATTGGACTTAGGAGTCTAATAGGAGGCGAGTGAGGCTAGTGGGGTTAGAGACGAGTCACTGTAAATGTGAATGGCACACAATTAATATAAAGTCCTAAAAAAACCAGCAAAAGGATTATTTTCCAAAATAAGCTCCACCACCTCTAACTAAAGTGTGTTTGCAATTCATACAAGTGTGTTTTGATCCATATTTTATATCCATATTCATTCTCTAATATATACAAAAATTCAAGCTCTAAGGAGTAGATTATATGAATCATAGACAGTGATAACTGATACAAGTCTATTTGTGACTTTTTTGTTTCATCTAAGATAATGTAATTGAGTGAGACATTTTCGTATGTTACCAACTTCTTCACTTTAGATAAGAACTTCTTCTTTTTATTTGAACAACCTACTTCAGGGAGATAGGAGTATTTCCTATTTACTAATCAAACATAAATCTCAAGTTGCAAGAAATGAAAGATATAGTATTTTTGTATGTTTTTATTTTAATATAAAAACTCTATTTGGATCTAAATAATCTATATTTTCTTGTATAGACTAAGATACTCTGCTTCCTCTCTCTCTCTCTCTCTCTCTCTCTCTCTCTCTCTCTCTCTCTCTC
>JAOXYD010236818.1:0-17460 GCA_028565735.1 Pinacopodium congolense | reverse complement strand
ATAAATGAAAATAAAATTTAAATTGAAATTATTCAAAAATATTTACAATATTAAATTAATTAAAGACATTATTTATAATTGAAAATATTTAATTGTAAAATATTTTTGAATAATTAAAAATTATTCTATTGAAAATATAATTTTTACAATATAATTTTAAAATTACTTATAATTTAAAATATAATTTAAAATTATTCTATTTCAGTAAAATAGTTATTAATCTTTTCAAGGGATAAGTTATATATTTGTTAATTAAACATTAAAGTCGTCATCCAATATTTCCTAATAAGATATTGGTATATTAATTACTTGTTATTTTTATAAGGAAAAAATTAATTTTATCCTAAATTAAATAAATTTTAGAAAATTGGTCATTAAATTAAAAATTTTTTAGAAGATTGTTCATAATTGAAATTTTTTTAAAATTGTTAATTGAATTGAAAAAATTTTAAAAGTAAGAGTATATATGAATGATGATGTGACACTTTTACTACGCAAATACTAACATAGCAAAATTCGTTTGCCGCATCAGTATTAACTTAACAAACGTTAAGTTTTTTTACATTAATTAAAAAAACTTTTAAAGGTTAATTATTCAATTGAAAATTTTTTAAAGTTTATCATTCAACTAAAAAAAATCTAAAAATATTTGTCATTTATGTAATTATTATCCTTATTTCAAAAGAATTATAATATTTTATAAATATTTAAAACGAACTCTAACATTTTAGAAAACGTTAAAAAATCTTATAATAGAAGTTATATCAAAATTCTTTTAAAACGTTTCTAAATCATTAAAAAAATTTTAAATACTTTTAAAACATTAAATTCTAATATGAACATTTTAAAATGTTAAAGTTTAACTTAAATATTAGTGAAAATATTAATATTAGAATAATACTTTTTTAACGAAAGTTATATATTTTCGAAAGTACCACGAATTTGTACTTTAAGAACTTGTGGTTTGATAAACATATAAGATCTTTGTTTATTTAAAGTAAAGAGTATTTTTTTATATTTGATATAGGATTGCTAAACGCCCAACTAGGCATTTATAATACGATAGACATTGATAATACAACTTATTCATCTTTCCTTCCAACTAGATTTTCCTTTGTATGATCCACGATTGCTAAAGGTCCAATTGGAAATAAAAAGGCTGTCTTGTACCGAGCTCAAACTCAATGTTCCAACCACTTGGGCTTGGAAATGACTCTATTTAGGCAGAATGTCTTCTTAAGTTGACCTACTCGAAGTTTGTACAAACCCTGCGCTTAATTTATCTTAGCAATTTACATGACCATCCCTCATTGTGTCAGTATATCATCTAGGATTCACAACGAATGGGTCGTCTATCTAATCCATTTTGGTCCATAGAAGTAATCAAACTGGCATATGATCCAGAGTTTGAATTTCAGGTTCCAATATATTAATAGAAACGCACTTTGAAATCAGTTCTCATGAGCTTGAAAAGGTAAGAACTGACAATAGTTGTTTACCTTTCAAAGCCTTTTTTCACGGCAGGAAATATCAAAATGTTATCGTCCATTCTCATACCTGAAATATTGGGTTAAGTCATAAGAGATAATGCATGAATGTGGTGTAGACACGTAATAACCAATGGAAAAATCTAAATGTTCCTCCTTTCCTACTTACCATTTCATTCATTCTTAATATCTACAGTCAAGGACCTGAATTACACCTTTAAATAATGCAGCACATAAAATGTACCTTTAAGTAAGGGTTATAGTGTTGGGTTTAGCAATTCTGTGGGTCTATTGGGTTTGTTTTGTTATATTCTTACTGATTATACAATATTTTCCTCCTGAATTAACAGGTTCAAAATAAAATCCACACAACAAAAATATGTTTCAAAATCTAAAATTGAAATTTACCACTCTATTTAATGAAGACCCTTAAATAGAAGTAAGGATTTCTCTAAATAATCTACTGATATACTATTCCAAATAAATGGAGCCACTAGTGAAAAATACTCTACATAAATAATGATTTAGAAAAGTATATAAGTTTGGATAAGATAATAATAAAGTAGAGAAAATAAGAAATTTTAGGTAGTCCAACTTTATCTATGATAATGAAAGAAGAAAGCCAAAAACTTTTTGTCATTTGACATTTTCTATCACGACCTAAATGGAAGGATCAAATTGAAATAAAAATTTGGATAAATATAATAGAGTCCCTATTCTACTTTATTAAAGAAAGATAAATAAAAACTTTTTAAAAATAAATTACAAAATCTTTAACCTGAAAATAAAAATTTGAGAGATGATTATAAAATAGAAAATACATCAATCATCACACGCTATCCATCTAAATGGATTTAAACTTTTAAATAATGCAGAAATTAGGAAGCATCACGAGAGTGGTCTTCCGTGGCTTCCAGGGGCTTTCTAATAATTTTATTCAATGTTTTTTTTTAATAAATTTTTAAAGGATTTGATGGTAAGAATGTAAATATGTATTTAAAATAATATGAATTGATATTTATACTTTTAAATAATGAAAAAATTAATAAAAAAAATAAAAGATAAAAGAGTAATTTTAAATTTAAAAAGTAGTTGGCTCCCTGTAGGAACCCCTCACGTAGGCTTTATAGTCGTTCCCTTTAAATAATTATATGTATTTGAAAATTTTGAATTAAGATAATTTCAAAAGTGCGTATAAAAAATACTAAGAAGGGAAAATACAATTATGCTTTTAGAAGTTATGATTTTACCTCGAGTTTAAAAATGATATAGAATGTTATAATAGATTCTAACAATTGAAAATAAAGATAAAAAAGCTTAAAACGAGTCTTAGGGTTTAAAATCGAGATAAAATATCTTAGAGTATGAAATAAAGATAAAAAAATGTTTAGATCAAGTCTTAGGATTTGAAATAAAAAGGAGACATTTACAATAAGTCTTGGGAGAATATCGATAACAATAATATTATCGCAATAGAATGGTAAAAATAATTATCTTGAAAAATTTTGCATATGGTAAGTCTAAAAATAATTTAATTACAAAAGTACAGTAATATCTGAAGAAATTAATCGCACGAGACACTAGAATTTTTAACGTAAAAAATCATTTTAAAATCGATGAGTAAAAACCACGGGCGCAAGTCAGAAAATCTTCAACTATATAAAATAATAAATACAATAATCAGTCATCCCTACTCAATAACCACAAAATAATAACATGAGGGTATAGAAAATATCAAATCCAAGACACGAACCAAAGAGGGCTTCAAGATTAAAATACACTTTGATCTTGGTTGAGCACTATAATTTGGGCCTCACACCTCTTATACAACTAACAATTTTTTTTCTCTCTCTCATTTCTCTCTCTCTGCAGCTCTCTTTTTTTCCCTACTGCAATTGCTTTTATATAGGCAAGTGCAGCATATAATGACAGCATGTCATTATTGCATAACATCACACGACTTTGATAAATTGAACACCATCATACGATGCCTACAAGTATTGAAACACCATCATATGGCTTTGACAAATTGAAAAACAAAGGAAGACAACAAATGTTGAAAAATAACAAAAAAGCCACTTTTATTGACTTTTCATATAGTGTGATTCTATCAAACTCCCCCTTACGCTAAGATGGAAGGAACTATTATTCCTACAGTTGAACGATAAGCTTCAAGTTTTTCTCTTGGTAAAGATTTTGTTACGATATCCAAACCATTCTCATCAGTATGGATCTTTTCAAGCTGCAATTTCTTGGATTTAATACATCTCTTATGTAATGATATCTCGCATCAATATGCTTTGATCTCGAATAAAAAGAGGAATTTTTACTAAGATAAATAGCGCTTTGACTAGCACAAAATCGTACATAGTACTTTTATTCGAAACTGAGTTCTTTTAGAAATTTCTTCATTCATAGCAACTCTTTACAAGCTTTGATTGTTGCAATAAACTCAGCTTTTATGGTAGAAAGTGTAACACATTTCTATAATTTCGATTGTCGTTATACCGTTCTCATTACAAATGATATCAAGTAACCCAAAATAGACTTTCTAGAATCAAGATCAACAGCTATATCTGCATCTGTGTAACTAACTAGTATAAGCTTATCAATACCAAAATATAAACACAATCTAAAAGTCTCACATAGATACCTTAATATCCATTTAACAATATCCCAATATTCTTTACTAGGATTAGAAAGGAACTTACTAACAACACCAACAACATGAATAATATCTGGTCTAGTACATATTATAGCATACATCAAACTACCAACCGTTGAAGAATAAGAAACTCGCTGCATATTTGCCTTTTCTTTATTAGTAGAAGGACTTTGATTAGTACTAAATCTAAAGTGATTAGGAAGAGGGGAACTAATTGCTTTAACATTGTCTATGTTGAACTTTTGAAGCACCTTCATAATGTACTTCTCTTGAGATAACCACAGCTTCTTTGCTTTCTTATCTCGAATAATCCGTATAGCAAGGATTTGCTTTGTTGGCCCTAAGTCTTTCATGGTAAAAGACTTACTCAACTGCTTTTTCAAACAATCAATCCTGGAACCATTCTTACCAACAATCAATATGCCATCAACATATAACAAAAGAATGATAAAATCATCATCAGAGAATTTTTAGTAAAACACGCAATGGTCTGAAGTAATCTTCTTATAACCTTACTCCCCATAACTGACTTAAATTTCTTATACCATTGTCTTGGTGCTTGTTTCAAACTATATAAGCTTTTCCTTAACTTGTAAACATAGTCTTCTTTCCCTTTTACTTTTAAACCCTATGGTTACTCTATATAAATCTTTTATCTCCATATAGGAATGTCGTTTTCACATCTATTTGCTCAACTTCCAAATTAAGGCTAACTACTAAACCAAGTATAACACAAATGGAAGACATGTTAACAATAGGAGAAGATATCTCATCAAAATCAATACCTTTCTTTTGACTGAATCCCTTGACAACTAGTCTAGTCTTATATTGTGGTCGTGATGAGTGTTCTTCAAGCTTGACTCTGTACACCCATTTGTTCTTCAAAGCTCTTTTACACTTAGGTAGCTTCACCAACTCAAAAGTATGATTTTCATACAAGGACTTCATCTCATCTTAAATGGTTTCAATCCACTCTTTGTTATGATCATCACCCATAGCTTCATTATAACTTTCTGGTTCTCCATTATCTGTCAAATTTAACTCATAAGTATCAGAAAAATATCAAGTGGAGGGATGCCTTCCTCTAGAATTTTTTCACAATTGAAACAGAGCTTAATCTTCAGGAGCTGGAAGCTCATCATCTTTATCAGAATCTATCTATGTGGGAGCATTCTCAACTTCTTGTTGCTCATTCTGATCCCCAGCTCTATCAGACACTATCACTGGAGGCACTATCTCAGAATCAGCACTAGATTGAGACTTCGTCTTCTTAACCTTATCAATATCCATTATGGTCTCGTTCTCTACAAACACTGCATCTCTACTCCTTACAAGTTTCTTCTCAATGAGATCATAAAACTTATAACCAAATGCATCTAGAGCATAGCCAACAAATACACATTGTTGTGTCTTAACATCAAGTTTTAACCTTTCATCACTAGGAATATTCACTAATGCTTTACATCCAAATACTCGTAAATGGTCATAAGACGCATCTTTTCTTGACCATACCCTTTCTGGAACATCAAAATTCAAAGGAATACATGGAGAAAGGTTTAAGACATATATCACAGTATTCAATGCTTTAGCACAGAATGACTTCGGCAACTTTGCATGTGAAAGCAAACATTTGACCCTCTTTATAAGTGTCTTATTCATTCTCTTAACTACACCATTTAAGTGAGGCGTCTTAGGCAGAGTCATCTTGTGTTGAATACATTACTCTTTACAATATCTTTAAAGTTGTCTAATATACTCGTCTCCATTATTTGACTTAAGAAATTTCATCTTCTTTTCAGTTTCTCTCTCAACTAAGGCCTGAAACTGCTTAAATATGTCAAAAACCTGATTTTTATGTTTCAGAGAATAAACTCAGAGTTTTCTCGAATAATCATCAATAAATTTAATAAAATAATGGGCACCATCAAGTGACATAGTCTTAAATAGACCACATACATTAAAATGTATTAATTGTAATATTTCAGGCTTCTTATGTGTATCTGCAGATCGCTTGAAGGAAACTCTATGTTATTTTCTAGCTAGACAATGAACACATCTCTTCAAATGTACACTGTTCAACCCAGCTAAGCTCTTTTTCTTGACCAATATCGACATAACTTTCTCTTTCATATGACCAAGTCTCTTATGTCATGTTTTCACTTTATTATCATTTTTCACTGCATTAATCATGCCTTCAGAGATTTTACCCCGCATCAAATAAAGTGTAGAATATTTCTCACCTTGAGTTACTATAAGAGAATCTTTAAACAACTTTCATTAGCCATTCTGGAAGGTGTTACAGTACCCTTTTTCATTCAGCTTGTCAGTAGAGATCAAATTTAGCCTAATGTTATGAACATACTTCATATTTTTCAGAAGTAACTTAGCACCACAATAGTCTCCAAATAAACATCACCAACACCAATAATTTTAAAGTTAACATCGTTACCCATTTTGACAATTCTGAAATTACCAGGAGTGTAGGACTTGAAAAAATCCTTTCGGACTATTACATATATAGAGGCACCACTATTAATCACCCAACTGATTTTATGATTTGCCAAGTTGAAAAAATCAACATCATAGAGAATAAGGAAAATTTGTTCAGTTGTAGTGGATACTTTTTCATCATTGTTACTCTCATCTCATTTTTTATCATTGTCCCTGTCTCTTTTTTATTTTCTATAAAACTTCTTAATATGCTCCTTTTTGTGACAGTAGTGGTATTCAATATTAGCATATCTGTTAGACTTACCACGAATTTTGATTCTGTCATTGCCTTTTGAACCTTTGCTCTGATTTCTCCCCTTAGTGGTTATAACTAGAACATCTAAGTGTGAAGAGGTAGAACATTGTGACCTTTGTCTCTTCTCTTCATTCAGGATACCACTTTTAACGAACTCTATAGTTACCATACCATTAGGAGCAGAATTAGTTAACGAAATTTTTAATCTTTCCCAAGAATCAGGCAATAAAGTAAGTACTATAAAAGTAAGAATTTCATTATTAAAACTGACACCCATACCTGACTGTTGATCCATATTCCCTTGAAATTCATTCAAGTGATCTGCAACATAATTTCCTTCTTTATATTTCAACTGTACTAACTTTGTCATGTAAAATAATTTATTGTTGCCAGTTTTTGAACTTATTCCATAAATTTCTAGCATGCATCTCACTACAAATATGATTGTACACATTATCTTCAACAAATTGCCTTATAAAATAACATACTTGCTTATGTTCAAAAGCCCACTCCTCATCGGATTTATCTTTCAGTTTTTGTGCAGCAAATACTGGCAAATGCAATTCATCACAAATAAAAGATCTTTCATCTTATTCCTCCATATGTGGTAATGTGTACCATTCAAACTTTTGATTTTGTTAAACTTTTCCTCCATAATTACACTCAGCTATAAACTGAAAATAGGTCTAATACTAGTTTTTGGGAGAATATCGATAATAATAATATTATTGCAGTAGAATGGTAAAAATAATTCTTCCAAAAAATTTCGTGTAGAGTAGAACTAAAAATAATTTAATCACCAATGTACAGTAATATCTGAAGAAATTAATCACACGACACACTAAATATTTTAACGTGAAAAATCACCTTAAAATTGAGGAGTAAAGTAAGGACGTAAGCTAATAAATCTTACACTATATAAAATAATGGGTATAATAACTAGTCCTCCCTACTCAATAAATAAGAATAATAATCACAAAATAATAATAAGATGGTATAGAAAATATCAGAACCAAGACACAAACCAAAGAGGGTGTCAAGATTGGATGAACATTATAATTTAGGTCTCACACCTTTCACATAACTCACAATTTTTTTTTTGTTTCTTCACTCGTTGCTCTCTCTCTACAGCTCTCTCTTTTTTTCCCACTACAATTGCCTTTATATAGGCAAGTATAGCATACAATGACGGTATGCCATTGTTGAACAACCTATAAAAACGTTGACAAAACAAAAAAGAACAATGCCTACAAGTGTTGAAACACCAACACATGACTTTGACAAATTAAAAAACAAAGGAAGACAACAAATGTTACAAAACAACAAAAATTACTTTTATTGACTTTTCATATGGTGTGATTATATCAAAAAGTACTTTAGATACAATATAATTCCTCTTATTCAATTTTTCTCTTTTTTTCAAAAAACTTGTCAAACAATAACTTTAATATTAAATTGGATAAATTATAAAAAAAAGTCATGAACTTTGTTCAAATTTGTAATATTAGTCAAAATAAGACAATTAAGTGCTACAACTTTTAATTTATTGCACAAATAGTCACTAGTCAGTGACTCCATTAAAATTGCTGACGTGTCTCATATGACATGCGTGAGAAACTTGTAATATATAGGTGGAAAAAAAAAAGAAAAACGAAAAATTAAACACCATCATTTTGATGAGGATTGAAACTGAATTCCTCTGTTTTCCCCCTTTTTGTTTCTGTCAAGATTCAATCATGTCTGATTTCCCCTATTCTTGAAAGCATCAAACTTTAATTCTTATTTAATCCAATTTGACTCAATCAAAATAGATAAGCAAAAAGAATGAAAACAGTAGATATCCAAAGCGATGCGCATTTCCTCAGCATCTTGGATCCAAATCCCCATGGGTTCTATAGGTTGGAATGGAGCTGAAATGGGCAACCCATTCTAATCATCCTCAACCTTAAAAATAGGTAAACTAACATAGTCCTATTAGTTCACATTCTCTAATAGCTTAAAAGGAATCACCTAATTCTTCTTTACCTCAACGTCGAATTTGTACATCACTATATGCCCCATAGACGCTTCTTTTGATCAAATCCCAATATGTTAAAATCTTTCGCTTAAAACCTTAGCCCCTTCACTATCATCTCCTTTAAATCCTATTTCATCATGCCTGAACAAAAAAAAGAAGAAAACTTTGATATAATTACTATCAAAAGGTTAGAAAAGAAGCAAAGATTCATATAATTTAATGAAATTACTGACATAAATTAATTTAGGATAGGACAAAAATAGTGACGGTGATGGCGAGACAAGTGAGTCGGACTAGGAGAAGGTCATAAATAAGACAAAAAATAGAGTCAAAGACAGCTTAATTGCCAAATCATTAAGAATTTGAAAACATAAGCGAATCATCTTATCAACCAGTTTTTAAATTGAGAAGAAGAGGATTTTGAAATGCTGAGGATGATGATGTGGAGAGAAAATGACAAAACTCTTGATGGCAAAGCATCATCGAAAATCAAATGTGATTGGCAAAGCCGACAGAAACAAAAGCAGAAAGAATAGAGGAATTATGTTTTAATCTCTCATTAAAACGATAGCGTTCAGTTTTCATTTTTCTTTTTATTTTTAATTTCAACTATATATTATAGGTGTCTCATACGTAACATGTGTTTATTCTGATGTGTGAGATAGTTATCAAGCGTAACGGATTTATTGACGGCTAGCCACTTTTGTAAAAAATTAAAAGTTGTAAAATATAATTGTTAAAATTTTTTATTCTGACTAGTATTGTAAATTTGACAAACTTCATAGATTTTTAAATAATTTTCCCTATTAAATTTGAAAACATCATGTCTCATCCAATTCAAATTAAAGAGACATGTCCTATCATGGGTGCACTTTATATTTATTATCTCTTACTCACACATAATAAGATTATTTTATTAGAATTTTATTCGTTCTCATATTTGTTTAATAATTCGTACGAGTAAAATAAAATAAGAACTCATTATTATACATCTATTAAGAATATGATATCTAGATTAGCGGATTGATCTTTTAAGTAAATTTAATATGTCATACTCTAAGTCATGTCTCGTTTTCTTATTCTTCTTTGATCTCATTTACTTTATCATATCATTACTGTATTCAATTATCTGCTTAAGAGAAGGTGGCCACCTTTGAATATTTTTTTATTTTATCAATAAAAAAATGAACTTCTTCTAATATCAATTCTATTTGGAATTGAATTTAATTTGTTTTCTTGTAATTATTTCATAAGATTGTATATTGCATAATTTTCTAATAATATATAAAGTAGCAAATCTTAAATTCAATTATCAAGAATTAGACATGAGTTATGAGGGTATAAAATAAGGTTTCTTTCAACCTTTAAGGTCTCATATAATGTAAATTGAGATCTTTATACTTACATTAATTTCTTTTGTGATTATTTTTTCATAAATGACATGAGTTATGTATCACAATATCTATAAACTTTTTTTAACTTGGATATCTTTTATTTAAGAAATATTGTACAGATAATAGTTCAAATATATTCAGTATTTAAATTGAATGTACTTATTTACTCTAAAGTTTTTTAAAACTCACATTTGAAAATTTAAGATAAATATAGTGATTATTTAATCACTTTATACCAATTTCCCTATAACTTAACCTTATTGTTTTATGTGACATTTATGATTCTCTCAATCATCATCTAGATAATAAATTTTAAAATTGCCTAATCTTTAGTGATCACAAACAGTAGAGGTAATTACTTTTGTAAGAATGTCAATCTCTGATCTATCTCACATATATTTAAGGGAAAATTACCAAAAAAATACCTAAAGTTTTATCAAAATTTCAATACTAGCTGGAACTTTAAAAAGTAACAATTAAATGCATTAACTTTCAATTTTTTTCAAATTTAACCCACTGTTAATGGATTTGTTAACTCTCCTAACGTGTCTATCCAGTCAGCCCCCACTTTAGCCAGATTAGCACTAGATCAGCTCCAAGTTAGTGACACGTGGTAAAGCAATTTTATGATTTAAGTATAAATTTAAATAAACTGAAATTATTTGTTTAAAATTATGTATCCTCCTGTTTTCTGCATCTACCGTTAGTCCTTATTGGGCTCTCTCCTTCACTTACTCTGTCCAATCCTCTTAATCTTCCAGATCTGTCCCTCTTTCCTACTCATCTCAGTTTTGAGTGTCGCCTCTCTACAGATCTATTTCTATTGCACTCCAGATTTGTTACCACTGTGCCTCCATCAATCGGCACCCAAACCACAATTGAATTTTCCATACTTCTTACTAGTTCTGTCCATCATCACCTGTCTAAATCTACCTTGCTTCATCACTTACTATCACGACCAGCTTATTTGGAGTCTTTTCTTCTTTTAACCACCTTAAATCATGCTAACATATGTGAAATAAACCTTTAAAAGATTTTTCCTTTTGAATTCATAGGCTTGCTTTTTCTATTTATATATTTTAGTCATGAGACTGGCTAATCTGAGTACATGGTTCTTCTCTACTTAGATTTTTGGACTTATGATGAGAAACATGCAATTCTTTGTTTATAACATATCTGTTTCTGAAATTATGGGCTCTCATTCTGAGATATTTATTCTCTTCACCTCTCTTCCCTTTACAGTAATCGCTATTCTTTTGCTTGTGGACTATAGAGAAAGAGATCACTAGAGCACATATTAAACTCTTGGAACCAGCCATTGGAGGGCCTGCTAGTATGGAGTATCTTAAAATGGCTTTTGCTAATCGAGACCTCTGGGAGGCACTCCATCATCTTTAATGTTGAATCAGCAATGGCTTTCATCTATTTCTCCAAATGTAGAGCAAGAATGGCATGAGCACATTGATTCTTTATCTAACTTCACAAATGGTAATGATTCTTCTTAAAATTTACTTCCATATACTCTTAAGAAGGAGGCCCCAACCTGTTCAAGGTCAGAACCACTGAAGTAAGCTAGAAGGAAGCGTAGTTGAATAAAGAGTACAAAGGAGATTGAAGGAAGCGTAGTTGAATGATGATACTTAGGGATTTCGGACATTAACTCACACAAACAAAGGATTTCAGAAAAGTTTAGGGATTTCAATGAACAGCTTAGGGATTTCAACAAGTTTAAGGATTTTAGCAAAAAGCCTAAGGATTTCGAACAAACTTCTCTATTTACTATAATAAATAATTTTAAACAAATAATTTAATTTTATTTAAATTTAAACTTAAACCAGAAAAGCTAACCTGGCGCTAATTTAGCTAAAGTAGGAGTTGACTGGATAGATAGGTAAGGAGAGTTAATAGACTCGTTAACGGTGGGCTCAGGAGAGTTAACAGACCCGTTAACGATGGGTTAAAATTGAAAAAAATTGAAATTGCTACTTTTTGAAGTTCTAGCTAATATTGAAATTTTGAGGAATCTTTAGGTATTTTTTGATAAATTGCCCTATATTTAATTCATACACAAAATTTATTTATGAAAAATAAATATACTTCTACATTAAGTATTACACATTATATAATCTTCATCATACATTCACATTTAAATATGATCATTACAATAAATGAACATATATAGAGAAATGTTTATTATTGCATTTCAATATCTATGTAAGCTTAGTGATTTTACATGCCTAATATATGTATCTCGAAAAATTGGTTTTATCACCGGGTCTACCACTGCATCTCATGTAGATATATATTTGATATTCACTTCTCATTGTATAACTATATCTTTCACGTAGTTGTACTTGATATCTATGAACTTGGTTTTATAATGAAATTTGGAGTCTTTAAGATAAGTGAGTGTTGCTTGACTATCATAGTTGATGGTCACTAGATCAATTTTATTTTTAATGACTTCCAAATGAACCAAGAATTAATGAAGCCATGAAACTTCTTGTACTGCAGTTGAGAGTGTTATAAATTCAGTTTCCATCGTAAATGATGTAATACAAAAAATTTTCTTACTTCTACATGATATTACTCCATTATTGAGTAAAAAAATATATCTAGAGGTATGCCTTTATACATGTAAATTATTTTCTTGATAATATAATGCATAGTCTACATTACCTTTTAGATACCTCATTATTCTACCTTTTAAGTTTCTTATCCTGGATTTGATTAATATATTCTCATCATCCCAACAGTATAATCAATATCTAGTTTTGTACACATTATTGCATATATAAGACTTCTAACGATAATATAATAGGAAAATTTCTTTATTTATTCCCTTTTTGTGGTATTATTAAGCAAAATCTCTTGTTGAAACCTTCTTCTTTAGTAATAATACTATTAATTGGTTTGTAATTTTGCATACAAAATCATTCAAGAATACTTTGAATATATGTAGCTTGAGCAACAACGATCTCTTTGAATAATCTCATGAAATCTTAATTCCAAGAATGTATGCAAATTCACTTATGTCTTTTATTTAAATTAAGATGATAACTAATCTTTAATTTGCTTAATGAATCTACAATCGTTGTAATTAATCAATATATCATCCATGTATAAAGATAAAATCACAAATTTCTCTTTAGATCTTTTAAAGTATACATAATGGTCCTCATCAATCATGTGGAGATCATACGAAATGATTATGTTATAAAAATGAATATGCCATTATCTTGAAGACTATTTCAGGCCATAAATTGACTTTAATAATTGACAAATTTTATTTTCTTGGGCTACCTTGAAGGAACCTATAAGTTATTCCATATAGATTTCTTATTGTAATTCTCCCTTTAGAAAGGTAGTCTTTATATCTATTTAATAAAATTCAAGATCTATACTGGCTACTATAGTGAGAATGAGATAGATTGAAACAAACTTTACAACAGGTGAAAATCTCATAATCAATTTCCTCTTGTTGTGAATATTCCTTTGTTACAAGGCATGCCTATATCTTTTAATTATGTCATTAATATTTTAATTTATTTTCATAACTCACTTATTTCCAATAGCTTTTCACCTTTATCTTTCATTATTTTCATAAAGAAGTTATTTCTTCTTTCATTGTTTTCATCAATTCTTCTTTAGTAGGACTAGTAAAAGCCTTATTTATATTCTTTAACTTATCTACCTTTTAGGGTACAATCATATTAATTTCCTCTTCAATTTTAAAATGATGTTGGGAAATTATTTTTCAATTACTTTGTTGTAAACGAGGATCATCAAAATAAAGATTTCAAATTATTTAGTTACTCTCAGGCACTTGATTGTAAACAAGGTTCATAAAAAATAAACTCATAAATTATTTAATTACTCCCACTCGGATTAGACATCATAGGTAAACTTTTAGTAAGTTGCAATGTGAATTGATTTTGGTTTTATTAAATTAAGGGATGATTCACTCATTGGTTTTGATGACAACAAAATGTTTTTGTTATTAATATGTTTAACTTTTGATGAATTTGAAAGATAGAATTTTAAATAATGATCATGAATATATATTGAAACCCAAAAAACATATATTTAAAGGAAAATTAGAGTTCAATATTAAAAGGAGTAAGCATTGATAAGAAGATTAAGAATGGAAGTTTAAGAAGATGAAGACTAAGATCACCTAGGTTTAGATTTGCATTTTTTATATGTAAATATTTCCTTGATCTTATTAATGCGTGAAGGGCTCATCATTTTCATAATAATTTGTGTTTAAGAGTTTGGTCAATAGTTTTAGAGTTTGTTTGAGTTTTTTAATTGCATTTGCATAACAAGATTTGGTTTTAGAGTTTCATATAAGTATGGAATCTTATAATTAAGAGGAAATTTGATAAATTACTTTAAAGTAGTCCTTTTGCTATGCCCAAGTATTTTTTTGATTAAGTTTGGTTAAGTGTGTTTGAATATGATTAGTCAAGTTTTTTATATGAAAATTGATTTTAAGAAGTTTAGGAAAATTTTGAAAACTTTTGGAAGGTTTTCACAAGTATTAAAATTTCCACATCCAAAATATATTTTGTTTTTAATTTAAATTAAAATGTCTTGATGTTTAAAACAACTTTTGAAAAGTTTTTGAACTTTTATGAACTAGTTTTGTGGAGAAAGCTTGTAAAACTATTGAAAAGGTTTTGAAAATATTTAGAATTAAAAATTTCCATAATCAAGGCATATTTTATGTTTAACTTTAATTGACATATCTTTGTATTTAAAATTACTTAAGAAATGATTTGAAACTTATGTAAGTTGTCTTTACAGTGAAAGAAATGGTTGAAAAAGGTTTATAATTGATTTTGAAATGAAAGTTTCAAAATGAGCTTAAACTTGTATTAATTTAGAAATTTTAATTTCTTGGATTTAATGGAAAAGTCTTGATTACCAAAAACTTTGTAGTAAATTTGTGAGAGTCAAGTTTTGTGTATTTAGAAGTAATTGAAAGCATTTTGGTTAAGTTTTGAAGGTTTGTGCAGTAGCCCCTAATAATGGTACTTAATGGCGTTGTTGTAGCCTTATGTTATGGAGTTGTTTTTTACCATAACAGTGGTTCATTACGAGAATAATGGTGTAATTATTTTACTATCATTGTAGTTCAAGTTTTTTCAAGTTTTGCCATAGATAAACAATGGTACACAATGATGTTGTTGAGATGTTAGCGAATGTTATAACAACAAGTTTAATGGCATTTTAATGTGTGTAGTTTGAGCTACTAATGACATGTTAAGCTTGGGAAGCTTATAAATAGATGTTTTAAGGATTTTATAACAATATTTATGAGTGTTTAGTGAATGATAAAGCAATAAATGAGCTTTGGGTTAGATTTATGAGTTGAATGAGCTTAACAGAGAGTGTGAATTTTCTTTTAATTTACATGTGTTGAATTTTTTAGTCTTTTAAGTATTGATTTTGATTAAACAAGTGTATAGGTTTATATATGTTTGAGTTGTGATTGAGAAATTTATTTTTGGGGCTTGGATTTAGTATTAAAATTATTGATTTTGATTTGTCAAAAGGGGTTACTCTTTACCCTTCATAAAAGAAGATTTGCATTGGTTTCTTCTTTACCCACGTGAAAGAAGATTGTTTTAGATAACTCTTTATCCTAAAGGAAAATTTTTAAGGGTTTCTCTTCACCCATATAAAGAAGATTGCTTGTTATAATAAAACTTTCATCGAAGGTAGGGGAGTGGATGTAGGTGAAGAATTATATACTGAACCACTATAAAAATTGTTTTAGTATCTTTCTTACCTATCCTTTTTTATTTATTAATATTTTGATTTTTATTTAATTACTTAAATTTAATTTATTTGCATTGAATTGATGTATCTTATGGATTAGGGGATTCATAGTAGGAAAAATCAGTTTAGGTGATTTAGATTTTAGTTTAAAATTTTTAAAACAACTAATTAACCCCCTTATTGAGTGTTATTAGGGCTTACATATTCAATTTATTGGCCCTATTTGAATCCTACGAGGGCGAGTAAATTAAAGGCTTTCAAAATTTTCTTCTAAGTTAATCAACTTAAGTTCATTAATTTTCTATTATACAGAAGTTCAAATTTAATTCCTAATTTAGCAAATTAAACTTTATAAACAACAAATTTAAAAACTTATAAATAAATATATAACGCAAAAGAGTAACGGAAGAGAGAATACAAATGATTCATACTGTTTTGGAGATATTAATTTTTTGCTAAGTATAGTCTACAATAAACCTTGTCGGAAATTTCACTACAATGTTAGGAATATAACTCCTTTTAAGACTTAAGGGTAAGGCTTAAGGGTAACCTTTCTCTCCTCCTTTTCTATCCTCAAGGATAACCTCTCTCACACGCTCCCTTTTTCTAAGGTTAAAAAATAATCTTACCATATTTTCCTTTTTATGGTTCATGGATAAATTTACTCATAAAAATCACTCTTAAAATGTAAAAGATAAATCAAATAAACTCTTAAACACTCAAGTAAGATATTAAACGCAAATTTGCACACCCAGAAACACAAATTGACAGCAAATGATTGATTGAAAGTAAGTGCAGTAAAAATGTGGGTAGCTTGAGGCTTTTGAGAGATTCAGGAGATTTGATTAGTTTTTGGAGGGTCAAGAGTATCAAAACTCATTTCTAAAGAGCATATATAGTGTATGGAGGCTTAAGGAGGGTTTTGAAGAGTTTTTAAGCCGTTAAAATGAAGTCAAAAAGCAAAATCCAAAAAATAGAAACTAGCCGTTAGAGTCAAAGTCATGAACGGCGCCCTTTGGGATGATCAATGATGCCGTTTTTCATAGAACATGCCATCTTTGATGCTCCTAGAGAAGAGGTGATAAACGACACTTAAATAGGGTGTCGTTAATGATGAACAACCCGTCGTTGAGTGTCCAGAAAACACAAAATATGTTGCATAATTGACTCCAAACCTTTCCAAACATGTTCCTAATGATAATTAAGACTTCAAACACTTTTTAAATCATATATTGAAGTTATATGAATGATCAAATACCTAAAAACAATTTAAACACATGATTTAGTCTATGAATTGAGATAATATGCACTTTTGACATTTCAAATGCAATGCATGATCAAACTTAAGCCCTTAGGTCAATTGA